>NMRA01000037.1:453344-483698 GCA_002633005.1 Phoronis australis | reverse complement strand
AAAACGATGTTATGTTTTGGACGAACGAATTAGGTGTTTTAATTTTACAATTCAACTTGGTCCAGATTGATATCTAACACATGAAATAGATGTAAGATTTATTACAACCAAGAAAGCATTGATGGTCAAATAATTTTTATTTTCAATTACGAGCCTGGTTTTTTATTTTAATAAAAATATATTTAATAACATCAATTATTCTTTCAGACCAATGACAAATCAACTGTGAGTCCCAGTGAGTGCATAGGATCAGGCTATGCTTGATGTTAATATTCTTGATCAACAAATTAAACCAGATGTGTCTAATTGCACATGACAGACACCACTGTCGAATATGTCTTCAACTCGTCAACAATACGAGCAGATGACCTGGTCTGCGTAGAAAGTATTTTGATCAACAATTTACAAGAAAAAACGTAACCCTCCATTCAGCATAATACCTAATCCGTAACACTACGATCGCCACAATTTGGTCATATTTACTTTTCATGTTTCAAACCTAGTTTTCCAAAAAAATTAAACCCTTTCGTCAGACAACTCTTTGGCGCCTTAACTTGTTCTCTAATGTAATTTTCTACGTCCCTGTGGTTAATTGTCAACCCATCATTAAAATTTAATATCCAGGTTGGACTCGAAGTACCAGCCATTTAACTAGCGCAATGTCAACTTCCGCATTATTTATCACAGTGAGCCTCGCTTTGGATTTTAATGGCCGCCGCGTGAATAGAGTCTATGGATACTCAATAAGTGTTGGTAAACTCGAATCAAGTTTTGGAAACTGTAGAATGATGCCATCACAACACCACAGTTCAACACAAAAAAACCCATAAATATCAATTTGATGCCAAGTGTGAGGTGTCGTGGCAGAAATGAAGTTTGCGGTCCAAGGTACCGAGCATGGAAACGATTTCATTGCCACACCTCTAAATTCCAACTGCTAACCCCTAAACCCCAGTCCCTCAACAGCAATCATTTAAGTGCAGAATAACTTCGCACAACTCAACTTCACACACACACCGAAAATGATAACAGCCACTTCAGGGTTCCAGGTTTTGAGAACTAGCTTGAAGTTTGTTAATAAACAAAGAAACCTGGTTTTCAAAATGTGACTATTACCCATAAATTACTGCATACCGGCGAGCAAACTCCTGGGGACCAAACTCTAGGGAACTAAACTCTAGGGGACCAAACACTGGGGGACCAAACTCCTGGGAACTAAACTCTAGGGGACCAAACACTGGGGGACCAAACTCCAGGGGACCAAACTCCATTCCTGCAGCCATGATCCATTTGGTGCTAAGTGTAAGTTATCATGGCAGAAATGAATTTGAGGTCCAGTGTGCCGCGTGCCTCAACTACAATTCCCTAAACCCCAGTCCCTTACCAGCTATCATCTATCTGCAAGATAACTTCCACGCCTGCGATACTTAACTTTGCACAGAGTAAACATGGAATTCGTAAATTAACAGAAGAATTACCACTAATAAAGAGTATGGCGACGTCCTCCATTTTATTTACATGGTGTAGTACCACTCGGAAAACTAGAGCCCCCAAGGACTTATCTCCCTATTTCTTTACCCTTACTTTCTTTATTTTCCAGCTGACGTTCCTTATGCCAATAAACAAAATTGACCTCCAGTGACCCCATTATGACTCAACCCTTGACCTGACCTGAGATAACAAAGCATTAAGAAGGTAAACAAGTTTGGTGTTGTTTTATCAAAACAACAACTGTCACACTACTCCAAATTAAATCCAGAGGTTTTGTTGGAAAATTTTGGCCAAGTATGACCCCAACATAGCTTTTTAAGCTTTCTTAATTTTACTGTCAACATATCAACTCGCTGTGAATGACAAAATATCTTAAATACTGATTGGCACGACATGAATACAACTGTACGGCAAGTGTCCAAAATTGTGGGTAAGTGGCGCCGAATTATAGAGGGCGCTGTGGTATTTCAGGAAGTGGTTATTGTAAAGCTGTACCGAATGGTACCTCATGGCTTCCAAGAAAAGCAATCTCAAGTCACCTGACACATGACACCGCATAGATTACTCTGACAACAGACTTGCTTTCGTTTTGCACTTCTAAGAATCATTCACACCAACGTCGTGGGTGATTTGGTTGGAACTGAACAATATGAATGAATTACTTTGTTCTTGGATTGAAAGAGCACACAATTAAGTCCATATAATGCCTATGACATCTAAATTGAGAAAATCAGAAATTAGAGTTTAGCGACATCAAAACCATCATCTAGTATACAGGAATTAGCGGCTGTCTTACAAGACCTTATACAGTCGCACTCTTCTTCTGAATTATAAAATATTAGAGCAATCTTTTACTTTCATAAGCAATTCCCGCAACTGAAAGTCATTTGTGTAAACCTGCTAACACATAACCAGTGCACAGAACAAATGAACCAACCTTTACACTTTGGGTTGACACAACGCCTCGCCGTGTTCAGGTATTCCACCAAGTTTGTAGGCAACTCTGCAGCACAATATCGCAAGTTATTTGCCTTAGCGCTGCGTCCGGCAAGCTCCAGCAAAGATGGCGGCTCAAACACGAGATCATGCACAAACTTTGCTACGAGAGGATTGTTTCGTAGACTAAGCTCCAACAAGTTGAGGCTGACAACTTCTGGTGGAAGGGTTGTGATTTGGTTATTATGGAGGCTGAGAGACTTGAGCTTATGTAGCTGGATAAGGGTTGGCGGCAATGTCTGCAGGTGGTTGTCAGACAGGATCAGAGAGGTCAAATTTCGCATGTTGCCGATCTCTGCTGGGATATCTGTCAGGAAGTTCCCACCCATGTAGAAGACTTCTAGCCTGAAATGAAACAATATAGTATGAGACCAAACAATAACTATGGACATTTATCTAAAACAAACCCCAACAGTCATGAGATCTGAAATTTATGGCGGTTAAAATTAAAATCAATCTAAAATATCAAACTCCCTAGCATTTAATAGCTGAAAACCAAGAACTCTAGCGTACAAATTCAATAATTATATCCAGCAATCACCATGAAGTCACAGAAGGTGTAACTGTGTCAAGTTGAATTTCGCAAAATCATTAAACAATGTGACTAACTGAAATAAAGTTAGGCCAGTCAGTTACAGTTCAGCAGACTCCAGCTCAAACTTTGTGGCTACTGGCACACTTCATCTTGTGCTTCAGGTTTTTAAAAGTGTGGAGTCAAAAGGGTAATGGTCGGATATGATGTGCCCATATTTTGAGAACCAGCTTTCTCCACAGAATAATGAGCATCAAACTAGTTATCAAAATATGGCACGTTATATCTGTCCATTGGCGTCACAAGCATTACTTAAAGTGGCAACAAACCCTCCTTCCACCAGGGAGACCACTTAATGTTTGAATTGGTCTCAAATTATGATGTATTTCAATTTATTTTTGGCTCGGAAAGAAAAAACAGTTCATTATTGACACAGATCAGGTTCTAAAAGCAGACTTTTCAAGACGTGTCATTTTATTCGCCAAGAATTATCTTGAAGAATAACAAACTGTCAATTCACTTCTCATAGAAAGTAAAGAAGAACTAAGAGGCCAAGACTAGAGCACAACAACAATTCATCGAGTAAGAAATCAACTGAAACTTCTTATAAAATATTAAAAACCTGACTTATGTTCGAGATTTGTAAAACTGTCATAATACTATGGTTATATCCCATGAAATTTAAGTTCGACTGGGTCAAGAATGGGAAATAACGAACTCGATTGCCCCACAGCATTTGGCAAGTAATTAAACTTACTGTTGCATATTTTGGACTTCAGGAGGCATATTTTCAATCCTGTTACCACCAAGATAGAGACACTTTAGGTGAGACATCTCTGTAAACTGCATAGGGAACTCGGTGAAATGATTGCCACTAAAGTTGACCACTTGTAGGCTGGCCATGAGACCAAAATCCTTTGGCAAAGTGCTGTTATCAAAATGATTATTTTTGGCAACGAGTGTTGTTAACTTCTTGAGAGATACAATCTCTTCACTTATGTAAGTCATTGCGTTATTACTAATATCCAGTTTGACTAGATTGAGAAAGTTGCCTATAGCTCGCGGTAACACTTGAATGCTATTGTGGTTGACATGGAGAGCTGTCAACGCCCGACATTTTGGATAGCCAAAGTCGGGAAAAGTTTCCAGTTGGGAATAAGACAAATCCTCGAAGTTCTCCTCTTCAAACGCGGTACACATCTTCACGGATGAATAAATGGGCGTATGAAATAACACGTTTCAACTCTGAGATTACATGAATGTCTAAAAAATTGTGACCACCACTGACGGATTGGCAAACCCTGAAAAGTACAGTCTCCCTTGTGTTACGTCATCTGCCAACCGCACTGGTTCAGGGTCACGTGGTAAGCCTAATACATATTTTCACAATATTTACAATGCAAAATTTTAAAAAAATCTTTAAAAAAATAAGAATCTCATTTAATTATATTCCAATCAACTTTTATATTTCGGTATTTTAAATTCTTAAAATATACTTGTGAAATGATATGATGAATATTTAAAAATAATGTTTATTCTCAGCGTGTTTTGAGATAAAGCGCCCTCTACAATTGTTACTGTGACAGGTTTTTTATGGAACTGTTTTAGGAAAGCAATTTGACTATAGCATGCTAGAATAGTGAACAGACTCGGTGGATCAACCATATTTTACCGCAACGTGAAACCAGTACACTCCGAAGGCAGTGCCAAAGGTGGGTCAAAGTTCATTCCAGACCCGGTGTCCCTGTACTGTATTCATTTGTCCCATGTCTTGTCCGCCGAGTCGTCATAATTCATTAATTGCGATTGAAAATACCTGCTTGGCTTAAACTTGTACTACGCCTACTACGGTTATTTAGCAGTTAGCTCTCCGGTTCAACTGAGCCGGCTATTATCGGATCAGCTGATGCTTTTATTGCACAAAGTCCATGCGGGAAAGACACCCTCCACACAAAATGTCCCTCAATAAGGTCAAGGAAAGTTATGCTGAGATCAGTTGCTAGGCCCCAGTTGAAACAGTGAAGCTTCTATAGGGGCCTCATACACCAGTAGCTTTTCGTCAAATTATGCCTCACACTGATTAAAACATCAAAGTCGCGTTGTTATTAGTAACTTTGTGCCCACAGAGGGACACCTTCGTAGGCCGTCAATGTCTATAATTCCTTCCAACTTGAAAAAAGACTCTCGTTACCAAACTTTTTCTTCGAGCAGTCCTTCGTTCAGTTCCCAAAATTGGAAACTCGCCATTTTTACACAGCGCATGCCAGGGAATATGACGCCGTACCACCTGCTGCCTGTAGAAGCTTCACCGTCTGTAGTTCAACTGGAGCAGGGAGTCGGTCACTGTCTAATCAGTTGCGTGCTATAGCTAGTAGCTAACAATATCAAACTACACACCTCTAGACGTCAATAAATATTGTGCAGTGCAGATTACACAGTCATAGAGATGCGCTATGTAAATTATTGCAAATTTGTGGAGGTGCTCATTTTATTGTTGTCAGTGAAAACAGAAATCAAGTAACATGCTGGTTTAATTAGTTTGGTTTTTGCTTTGTGTGTTATTCAACCCTCTTTGGAATTTTGTGAAATACAAGTGTACATGTTAAACTTGACTGTCTATACTTGAGTTCAACTGCAATCGAAAAGGCCTCTGCTTACACATGTTTTTCGTTTTGCTTTTTCAAGACATGTCAGAGGGTAATACAGACTCGGAGAAGGCTTTGGGGGATTCAAATGGACAAGCTGGTGGGACAGAAGATCCAGAATTGGACGACATCTTAGATAGTATGTTTGTCTGATTGGGGTTAAGAAATTAGGTTCTATGGCAAATCATGATCAGAATTTTGTAACTTCCTTGCATGATCCTTTATTTAGAAAGTAACGCACTCGTTACTGAGTTGAAAAGGTAGTTACTAACTTAAAGACCTCTTAACTCAACCAATGCTACCTATGTGAATGCTCCCTGTCTAAGACAAATATTTCTGTTTAAAATGCCAAATTCTGCTTGGCAACTTTTAAATTGGGACCAATTTTACATGGACTTGTTTTTAAGTCGAGTTTGATGCTGTGCTGTTATTTTTCATGTGAGGATTTGTTCTAGTAGATATTAAATCTTTTCCGCAAATGTATGCGTAGCTATTCCTGTGAGGACATGTTTCCTGTTATAGTGCTTCTGTTGTATTGTGATGTTATGATGTCATCTTGTATATTTAGTTAAGTGTCAGTCTTGTCCATATTACAAGAAGTATTGTGTTACAGCAAACTCTCATGGAAACGTACTAAAGCATTTGTTGTAGTCAAAGTAGCTTAAATACAGTATCTTTGGATTGTTGCTTTTTGTCCTGGTTAATATGCCTGAGAAATTATCACTGACAAGCAAGCTACAATCGCATACAAGTGGATCACACACACAAATACTGATTATTTATTGAAATTATTGTGTGTAAAACTGTTTTTGCTTTGCCTTTCAGGTGCTTTGCCCGACTTTGATAAGTATGCATCAAAAACCAAACCAAGCTCTGATAAGGCTGAGAAAACATCTAGTCAGGTATTAAACATTCTTTTGTGGAAATTTGTTAATGTTGATGGACACTTGACACATGAGATTACAGCCGGAATGTGCCGGCACCAATTGATTTTTGGACAGATTTGACTGGTGGTGCCTCCTGTTGGCTTTTTTAGTTTTTGACAAAAGCATGAAAGTTTTGAGACGTCCAGTTGAGGTATCTAAATATAGATAAAACTTAAGTCGAATTCTGGAATAAGCTTACTGGTGTTCTCTCACAGACTTCAGCTTGGCTAGTGGTGTTTCTATCGTTGTTGCTAACTCAAGTAAGCAAATTCCAGTATTCGACTTAATTTTTTTTCTATGTTTTGTTTATCGGAGTTACTAACAGATTTTTTATGAACCTTGTCAGAGGCGTTTGGCTGGGATTCACCTTCACCCATCGATTTTCACCTTTGTTGCAATAGTGGCCAAGTCTGGCCTTAATAATATTACGGGGAAACTACTAGATATCCCTATTAATAAGCACACTGTTTGGAAAGGAGGTGTTGGGTGCATTCCAGTGCTTTGTGTTGCTCATGTTATCCTCTGCGATTCTTATGAATTTTGTCCTGTGTTGATTTTCATACATCCGTGCAGGAAAATGCTCTACTCTGTGCAATTCCTCCTTCATTTCAAAGAGGACTCTGGCCAAACTTTCAAAATGTGTGCTTACGAAATGCCGAACCGCATAGCATTCATTTGGCATTTTGAGATTCGGCCGTATTTTCTTGAATTGCGTTACGTTCTTAATTTTCACACATACATGTAAGGAGTTTTCTTCTTAGTGTGCAAAACTTTTCACCTTTCTGAAGCAATTTCGACCAATGTTCCAACAAGGTATTTGTATAGACAGACCTCGGGCATATCTTTGGCATTTGCCGTTGTTATGTCCAATTCTTTATTTTCACCCAGTGCATGCGTATTGAGAAATATTATTTTGTGTGCAATACCTACAGAACTTTTGGCAGGTTACATTGCTGTCTGTGATTGCCTAATTATATTGTTGTATTGCATTGGATAGCATTACATTCATTACATTGCATCATATTGTTTTGATAGAGACCACTGCGATGAAATGATCTTCATTATTGTTTGTGTATTTGAATTCAGAATTCATTCTGTAATATTCTTAGCTATCCCAGGGCATTGCTAGTATTTGAGTATGTTTAAGTTTTATTGGTCTCGACTTTCATTTCGTAGACCCCCACCCATTCCAGCCAAGAGCCCAACTCTGTAGAGGATCTACTCGGTGGGGTGTCCAACGATGCAGCCAAACAGTTCGAGGATGCCATGAAGGATTTGATGGACAACGAGCCACAGCTTATGCAGCAGTTTGAACAACTGTTTCAGGCAGCTGGTAATGTCAGTAAGTAGACTGGCTGACACTGAACTCTGTTTTGTGTTGTGAAAAATCAAGGGTGATTTGCTGGGGTCCCGCGTTTTGAGAACCAGTTTTCTCCATTGAATAACAGCCATCAAACTGGTTCTCAAAATACAGGTGACTATTACACACTTTACTGGTGACAAAATATCCAGCCTTGGTGCCAGTGAAGCTTATTTAAGACCTACAAGAGTAACTCATCTCTACAGATGAAATGCTGTGTTTAACGTCACCAATGAAGTAACACCATTTCTAAAACCTATTGGTCTATTTACACCAATCTTTAGCCTATTTACAGTGAAATGATGTTTCGGTTTGCCAATTCTCCATCCATCTTCAGGTATTTCTGGCAGTGTTCTGAGAAGAATGATCAAGTGTGTCGTACACTTGTGGTAATTAGCATTTTCTTGGAATTTTTGGAACTTGTGGGGTTTTGATTTTTTTGTGTGTATGTTGTTGGTGTGCTGTGGGTGGGTGAAAAGCGTACGTTATGTGTCCACGTCAAAGTGGAAGGTTTACTTTCAGTCTGGCTGACAAATGTGTGGTGAGCGTTGGTATTCTGCTCATCTTTCAGGTGATACAGAGAGTTCACAGCAGCACTTTGCTAGCACTCTGCAACAAACTTTAGGAAGTCTTTCGGAAAATACTCAAGAACTGGGTCAGGTAAAGTCACGGGTCAAGTTCGTAATTATATATGCACATTGGTTTTCTTTGTGAATGTAGTGGTTCGCTAGTTTTTAATCAGAATCAAAATGGCCGATGGTTTAATAATACGGCCCCTATTATCAGTGTCTGGCAATTAGCCGCTGGCAAGTTGAAAGCGTTACTTTTTCTTTGCGAAGTACAGACTGTGGTGATTATAGTCATTTCCAGTACAGTTCTTGGTCATCTCAGTTGGTTTGTATTTTTTATTTTCTCACTTTTGGGAAATAAAATTGATGATAGTGGCATGCTTTCTTTTAACGGGAATTAACCGTTGTCTCCTGTCAAAAACCATGTTTTAATTCAAGCCACTCAATGTTATGAAATGGATCTTGTTTCTTGCTTAGTTTAGAAAGAATTTCTAGGCTTAAGAATAGCTATTAGCTCACTGTTTCTTCAAACCAGGCTCACCAACTTGCTTGTCGCGACGGTCTACTTTAATTCGTCAAGACAGTATGGTTGTTAGGGAACTTAGAGGAATTTTACTGTAATCCTTTTAAATAAAAACAAATAAAAGAATGTGGTAAATTTGTTTTGGAATATCTAATATGCCTGTGAAGAAAAAAATGTTTTTAACGGTTTTGCTTTGTTAGTAATTGTAGGTGAACTGGTAAATATACCAGTTATGTGCAGGCCACCCAGGTGGGCCTTGTCACTGATCACCTGAAACTATTTATGCTTTAATATATATAGTTAAAATGGAGCTGAAGAGCTGGAGGCCTTACTCAAGGATCTAACAGTGTGGCCCTGTGGATGTAGATGTTTTCGTAGACATTTTCTTGTTTAACTTTAATTGCTTACTCAAAATTCAGTATTTATTCTCTCGTTGTACGATGAAAATGTAATGTGATATAATTGCCACCAGGTGTTGATTGAACGCGTTTGACTCTGGTGGTCACTGGATCGGATGTATTTCAGGCTGGAGGGGAAGATAGTGATATACTGAACATGCTGGCTGGTCTAAACATGGGCGACTTGGAAGGGGCAATGGGGGATCTGGGAGGGGCTGAAGGTGAATCAGGGGAGGAGATTCTGCCCCTTATGCAAAGTATGATGAAGACTTTGATGTCTAAAGAGGTGCTATATCCATCACTTAAGGAAATATCAAATAAGGTGAGAATCTGTTCGATCAAAATATCACGCAAGCTTGTTCACTGGCTGTACAGCATGAGGTGTAAATCTATAGTCTTAGTTTTAGGCCTAAATTTTAACAGAAAATAGACAACAACTCTTTTGGCAATACACCTTATTCACGCAGTCACTATGTTACAAAGAGCCTCCTTTAGGATTTAAAAAACAAAGCGTTCTGTGCTTAATTACTGCGCAAAACATGATTTTTTCACGTGCCTCATATTTATGTCTGAATTGAGTTGTTTTTTTAAATCTAAAAGAGGCTCTTTTTAAAATGAGGCTGTAATAGGTAAGTTGTGTATCTTCTCGCGTCATTGGTTGTAAAATATTTGCGCAATTTTAAGCTATGGTAGTTCTCCACTTATTTCAATGGCTAATTACTTAGCTGCAAATTGCAGAAACTTCACCAAATGTTGTTTTATGCCATCTACAAAAATGATTTTACTTGTCAGTAATATTGTGAGCTAATTAGGTGAAGACTTGTCTTATTTTATTTGCAATCTTGTTAAAGGAAATAATTTTTCAGTTGTGAAATGAAACAATTTGTGTACCCGTGCACCTGTGCTAGGAAAAGCGAAAAAATAAAGCTGTTCAGCTATCGATCTACCTATCTTGGGTGAGTGAGGTTAGGGTAAGGAGAACCAACTTATTTAGGGGCGCCTATCGTATCTTAGAATGAGACTGTGTATATTCCTGGGTTTCTTTTAAATAACGATAATATTAAATAAAGATGCCTTTTTGAACCGAAAAGCCAGACCTTGAGGTTGTGAGTGTGCTGACTTGGTTCTCCACCAGGTAGGCCCTCTCTCATTGTGGAATAAAACAATACAATGTGGTGACTAAGGGGATTCCTGCTTATCTTTCAGAACACGTTGAATTTTGAACGTATTCATTCAATTTTAGTAATTTGTTTTGACCATGTTATAGTACCCAGTGTGGATTGAAGAAAACAAAGCCAACATTAGCAGTGAGGACCTAGTGAGATATCAGAAGCAGTTGGAGTTGATGTCATCCATTTGTAACAAGTTTGATGAGGAGAAGGCAACAGACAGTGAACAATTGAAGACTCAGAGGTTTGGCGCCATTATGCAACTGATGCAGGAGGTAAGTGAAACGTGTTGGTCTTGGAGGGGGCAAGTAATCTGCATACTGGCTTAGAATTTTGCAGACCCTTGTAAGTCATGGGTGTCGCTCACACGTAATAGGCCTTTGAAAATTGACGTGCAAGGTCAGTGAAAGTAGTTCTTTTTGATTCTTGCTCTTAGTCATACAACTATCCCAATTGGCCCCTGTAGTTAGGCACAGCCTAACAAAGAAGGGTTTATGGTCGTGGCTGATAAGATAATTGTTTTAATACCACCTATGGGTTTTTAATACCCATGCCAGGGTGGGGGTTGAATGTGGCCTTGTGTTTTGTTACTTCATTCATTGACGTATGTGGATTTCATTGCTGGGGGTGGATATCCAAGAGAGGGTCCAGTAACACCATTTATGCGGAGCCTTCCAATGGTCAGGTGCCCCTTGTTAGCCTCAATTCCAGGTTCATGACCCCGCTTGACTTGAGTAGCATGTAGGTTTGCTTCAAGGTATCTGGCAGTCTCTGTAGTTTGTGAGGGATGGTGTTACTATGTTCTGACTTGTATGTAAGAATGGGGTCATTGCTGTTGTCTTGCTGCTTTGGATTGAAGAGCAACGATTCCTTTTTGAGAACACACTGCTTTGGAATGAAATATTTGCTTAATCTACTATGTATAGTACAATTTTATAATAACAAGTCAAAAGAATTACATTGCAACTTACCAATCCTTTCTTTGATGTGTACTTCTGATTTTAGATGCAGGATTGCGGTCAACCACCAAAGGAAATAGTAGGCGAGATGGTATGTATGTTAGGCTGACATGACATATTCCCGAGATCTCAGATATTTTTCTTTGAAATTGAACTGGACTTCTAAATTAGTTTGTTTTTAGATATAACATAACCACTGTCAAGGAATACTCACTTGAATCTAAAGTTGCAATTCATCTCGAAACAGGTTTGCTATGTTGATTCAAAATTGCATCTTGGGTGTGTTGGGACTTGGCTTGACGGTTGTTACTTTTGTTATGTGTTTGTGATCAATTTGGCATATGTTATTTACTGTGCAATGTATTTTGAATCTTTTAGTTGATTTTTATCAAATGATTTATTTTCAAACCCGAACTTTGACTCCGTGTTCAAGTCGGACAACCTTAATCACCATTGTTATTACATGCTTATGGCATCATTGCTCATGTAAAAACTAAATTGTTATTATATAATAGGACTGAGTCTGAAATTTCGCAGATGTCTCAACTATTGAGTTCAGTTGTCACAACACTACTTACTCAGGTTGATTGATGTTTTGGGAATTGGCTCATTGCGCCTCCACTTTTGTTTTCTGTTAATTTCGATTTTTGACTGACTAAAACACTTTCAAAAAGGTAACATCCCCCTTTTAAACTTTTGTGAGGTAAAGACATATTATTTCACAGTAACAATCAATTTTTTGGTTGTTTTTTCTAGTCTGTGACATCCTTGAGTGTGAGTTTCAATGCAGTAAGCTCAGCATGCATTATCAGACATGTCGCCCATCATTGTCCATTCATGTTTCAGGCTCCCGGGCTCGAGTTTGACCAGAACGGTGTTCCTAAAGTACCTGGAATGGAGGGTTGCTCTATAATGTAGTAGCCCTGTTGCTGCATACTTTTGTTTTATTTCCCTTTGAGCCGTTTTTACCGGGAGAAATGTGCATTTTAAACACGATTCTTGTTGAAGTATTAATTTAATATTTAATGGAATGTGTACATACTTGCTTGTTTGTAAAGTGAGAAAATAATATATCAACAAGCATTGTTACTTCCCTTGTTTTTCTGATAAGTGGGTCAACAGTTACTGTCACTCTTAACTCTTGATTTATGTTGATTTGTTCACATGGCTTTTTAATTACTTACTGTTCAGTTCAAGAAGGTATACTAACCACAAGGTGTGAATGACCTGAAAATGTTTTTGCACCTGCCTCTATTATTACGTATATTGCAATTTCCAGATTTCAGTCGGCAGTATCTTGTTACTGTCATCAGGTGACAAAGTGATGTTAAACATGTGATTCGTTACCTACCATTCCCCTGGATTAACAAAACCAAGATATTTACAATATTACGATCTGATCTAGTATCACATTCGATTAAACTTGACAAACGAGCCTTCTGAGTTGGTACACAATGCTGTGGTAGTGAGCGGGTCAGAGCTTACAGTCACACAAAGTAATCGATGGGTGAAAGTTCAGTCTAATTTCTCCATTCGAAGTTTGATGGTGGTAGTATTTCATACAAAACGCATCTTCTTCACAACATTTGTTGAAAGTCCTTTGAAAACGGTATTTTTAAATATCGGTTAGTGTCAGGCACACTGTTAACAATATAATTGCTGGATTACGCGAGATCATATGAAAGAGTTGGACTATGTGAACATTGGTTTGCCAATTTTCTCCCCGTGCTATTGCTGTCAAACTGATTACGACATGACTGTATCCTGTTCAGCTGATCAGTGAAATCTGGATACTCATCCCATAGCCTATGTGTGTAACGTTGGTCAAAAATCAATTACTAGGCCACTTACAGTAAAATTGGAGTTGCCTTGATCCTTAAAACTGTCGCTTTGATCACTTCTATCTAAGTTCAGAAATAACTCCTGTTTTGACTGGGAACAATTTGAGACCAATTTCAACTAACCATAAGTAGACTAAATTGAAACTTGTTTCTTTGACATAAAGCAGGGTTTACAGTTTACTGCAACATTAAGGTGTACCCTTGTTGCCTTTGACAGCTTTTTGGCAACTCTGACAGTGATTGTCACTTTTCAGATTTGAACGCATAATCAGAAAAGTTCATCAATTTCGCAATTTTTTTCTCTGAGTACTACCAAAAGTAAAATGGTGATAACGAACTCCGGCATAAATGTAACATTTAATTAGTGATAAAAACTGCCTTAAAAAAATATCTATGAAACTTCTGAGGTGTCCTTTCTTTAATGTTCAAATTTCATGGAAAATATGACTAGACTTTTTGTTTGCAAGCCTGATACTTGTGGGGTCGTAGTGTCGGAGATTGTTCCGACACTACGAGTGTACCAGTATCAAGCTTTCAAACAAAAAGTCTAGTCGTGTTTTCAACGAAGTTTATGTAAACGAAGGGCTGCTACCAAACTATATTAATGTGCAAATGAGTGTGAAAAGTCTTGCATTTATTTCTTAACTAAAGCACAATACAACAAAAGCAACAACTTCATTGTTTTGTATTCTTTCAAGATTAAGATATTCTGAAAAACAAAACATCGAGCAACACAAAAAGTCATTATAACAGTACAATCTCACCAATTTTGGATAGAAATTACATAACTCTTCAATGGTTTCTAACATTATTGTAAATGAACACGTTTTTTTAATATCGTCTGGTAGAAAGATTAGAACTTGAACGTGGAAAACAACTAATTTACTGCTAGACATGTTTTATGGCATAACGTGAAAATATAACTCATTTCTCTGCTATATTGTGCCATAAAACTGAGTTTTTACAGTATATAAGTGTAATGTTTCTCAAAACCATGTAATGTTTAAAAGTTATCCTACAATAAATGCCTTCCAACTATTGGACTGTGTAATATAATGGCAACATCGATGCATAAAACACAAGTTCTGCACAAAATAACACTGCATGATTTCTTCATCTACCACTAGGGTGCACTGCATACTGTAACCATTTGTAGGAAGTAATATCTATAACAATTGTCATGGCATAGTTTAGAATGACTTTCTTTATATCAACATCCGAGATTCTGAATAACAGAAAACTGCAACAACTCGTGTGCTAGGGAGTCCTGCTGTGAATAAAAAAGCAAAACTTTCTTGCCAAGCAACATGCCTATTTTTAAACACAAAACAAAGTAGTGATATTTATTATGATGTCATGCCAATAACAGATTTATTAGTTTCAATTGCCCTGTCTGTTTTCACCAGTCTTCACGATTCATGACTCAGCTGACCACAAAAGCAAAACCCACAGTGTCATATAAAATACTAATTCATTTGGTCATGAAAAAACAAAAAATTCAATACAAGCATGATTAACTTTTGTGGAAAGTCCTCGAAAGACTGATAAGAAATGGACCGGAATAATTAATTTTTATGGGTTCTATTTTTGAGCCACCCTGTACTAGCCTCTGTAAATCTTGGTAGACTGCGTCAATGAGCTGCAGCACCATCCACTGTTACCTCTCTACTTGAAATGGAGGCTTTTTGTTGGAAAGTCTGAAATGGGAAAGCAATGCACATTACACACGTCATACAATTCAACAGCATCAGGGAAATATTTGGGGAAAGTCGATTTAAGGTATACATGCTTCGGCACAGTTAAACTGCATTACAGTGAGCAGTAAAGGTTTGGTCACTTATAACAATCCCTTCCAAAGACTACATGTAGTTCCAATAAAGCAGTACTATGTACAGTTTGATTAGGTTACAGCGAATTTTGGCTACAACAAGAATGCTTTAGAAAGGTCCCAAAAGGATTGGTCGTAACAGTGCAATATATGCTGCACAAACAGTGCCAATAACAGTCAAAAGTGTAAAAAACAACAAAAAAAAGGTAGAACATAAATCAAGAAAATATGTTTTACAGGTTTCTCCTCGTTTTGTTGCCTTTTTTACTGTCATTTGTGGTGATGTCATTTTAGTAATTTACATGGTTAAAAATGCTCAGGGAAAACCATTTTTCTGATTTGAAACCATATTGTAAAAATTCATATGCTTTAAACAATGTCCATATTGGCCTACAATCAATTGTAAGAGTATTCAGAAACAAAAAATGAAAATATTTAAAAAGGAACTTCACACTCAATGCAATGGAGATAGGGACCACATCCGTGATTGGGTTTCTCATCAAAAAGTGAGATAACCAGTCAATCAAAACTCAGAGCTCAGAAAGCTAATTTCCGGATTCAATTCTCCTTTTGCAGAGATAGAAAAACATGTTGTATTACTGCCCAAGTGAAGAATGATTTATCATGTCTCACTCAGCTTTTCAAAGTTAATAATGTCTGCATTGCAGCTTACAATGCAATGGTAAAGATTTACTAGCATCAGAATAACAAATAAACAAAATTAATAATCTTAACGTAAAATAGTGATTTGTATAGCAACAGTAATGAACTGTGGATTCCCAGACTTGTGGCTAAATGCCAAAGAAACATATCGGTATCAGTATAACTTGTGCAGCTAGCGGCATTATACGAGGATATGAACTCTGACCCTGGCTGCTATACTGATGTTGAGCAAGTTTGATAGAAAACCAATTTTCTCATAAATTTTAACCTTTGACTACACGTCATGCAAACTTACATTTGTGGCCCTGGATAGCCATGCTCGGCATCGTCTATGTCATTCATATCCTGATCCAAAGTGAGACTCAGTTCATCCAACATTGCGTCGAGAGCCTGAAACACGCAGTTGCCATTTTGTAACCACAAACAGAAACAATCAATGAGTCAATGGGTTCATCCACCATCTTGAATATGTAGGTAGAGCGAACAAACTATTTCCAGTGTAAAGGGATTAGAGAGTAGGAGCAGTTTAAACCTTAAAAGGACATCAACTAGATTGTAAAGGTTGCTATTGAGCCAAAAAAACTTTTTTCTTCCTGAGAACCACCTGTGCATAATTTTGGAGTGCATAAATGTCTATGATTTTAGTACTAACCCAGTACTTTGCGAGGCCAACCATGTTTTCACGTCTACTCCACCGTCAATATTCAAGGTCAGTGTGCCAGTTAGCCCACATTACAAAGTCTTCAAATTATTGGAAATTAAACCTTACTTCCATAACAATTTCAAATTGTTGCTATTGACGATCATGCTGGCGTGTGCGGACCAGCAAAGCAGGGCATCTTGGGGATCAAATCTAACTTGAATATTAAACTATCCACTTCCGTGTCCAAACGATCCCACAATATTCATAGAATGACCACATAAATTTCTCACCAGGGGCAATTTTCACCATTTATTAGCTATTTCACAAGAAATCTGCATCTTATTATCGGGTTCCCAAGACCGCAATGTAAAAATTGCTTTGTTTATTTGTTTATTCCACCTAGTGCTTCAACATATGAGTGTGCAGTAGCTGCGCAAACTCCTTTTGAAACTGTCAAGTCATATACTATCAACCATAAACTGCCATCAAGACATACTCTCTAACCTTTCCCAAATAATCTGAATGATCCAGACGTTAATCCAACAAAACAAGAGAAGAGCTTCTCAATGTGACTGATTCTTATGACAAAATATTGAGTCTATCAAGCAGTTTCCACCTTCAATACATGAATTTATTGTCTAACAGCTGAATCATTGTCTCAATCAGAAAACCTGCATATACATGACTTTAGAGTAAATATCTACGTGGCAGATCTAGTACATTGTGAGAGTGACCCGACCATAATATCCAAGAGACAAATATTCACGATGAATCAATGCTGCTTTTTAATTAAGCCCAGAAGGGAGTTGCCAACATAAGTACAAGGTTAACATATAACCACATACAAATTCCTCGCAAATACCAAAATCCACACACAGAAAGCATCAAATTCCGCAGCCTTTCTAATTTGTTACGATTAAGACACAGTTTCGTGCCTCAACTTACGGCATCTGTGACAGTTCTCTCGTGATGACGTCTGAGGGCATAGTTCTGAGTGGTGAGGTTGACTAAAGTCTGCACATGATAATACTGCTCTAACAAAAAGTTGAACATCAGACCTAAAAACAAAGTCAGCGGAGAGATAAAATATATGATAGACACCTCTAAATAGAATAGCTGACAGAACCACACAAATAAAATGAGAAATACAAACTCAAATGATATTATAGCAAAGTTCTATATAGCACTAACTCCTTTGAGGTGACTCAGCCCATGTATTCTTATCAGTGCATGAACACGATGCAGAGAACTATGTAAATGAAGATTTATGGAAAATTGTACGTGTTCTATTTATACGTTTTGGCTGAAATGACCACTGAATGTAAAATGTTGTGACTCATACAAACATGCCATCTGTTTTATGAGCTAATCATGGGTATAGAGCAGTAAAGGCTAAAATTATAATATTTGGTACTTTTTAACATACTGCTTGATACAACTAAAATTGCTACAACAACCAAGACAAAACAGAATGATAAGCAATGAAATTAAATTACAACAACAAAGTTGAAACGAAAATGAGGATTGTGTACAAGTTGTCACTGACTTACAAAGGAGTTCTACCCAAAGAATGCCACATAAAAAATTGATGCACTTTATTTCCATTGATAAGTAAGCAGCGCTTCTGCAAAATGAAAACTGGTGTGTAACACACAAACAAAATGGACAACAATCACCCTTGTTTGTGTTGTTCTTGTGGCAGCACACTGCAGCTATTTATCATAATTTCAAACTTCACCACCCACTTGCATGAAAATTGCATGGTAGACTGCAATGTTGATTTCATCTGTCACACTGCAAGCGTTGAACAATGGCTTTGTCATCATGCACCAATCAGGCATATCTAGACTAAATAAAGGTTTACATAACCCAGTCCAAGACATTGTAAATCAGATCAACCATAACTCGACCCATTGCAAGTCAGTGACGACTCACAGTAACTGAAACAGTTGGTNTTGTACGTGTTCTATTTATACGTTTTGGCTGAAATGACCACTGAATGTAAAATGTTGTGACTCATACAAACATGCCATCTGTTTTATGAGCTAATCATGGGTATAGAGTAAAGGCTAAAATTATAATATTTGGTACTTTTTAACATACTGCTTGATACAACTAAAATTGCTACAACAACCAAGACAAAACAGAATGATAAGCAATGAAATTAAATTACAACAACAAAGTTGAAACGAAAATGAGGATTGTGTACAAGTTGTCACTGACTTACAAAGGAGTTCTACCCAAAGAATGCCACATAAAAAATTGATGCACTTTATTTCCATTGATAAGTAAGCAGCGCTTCTGCAAAATGAAAACTGGTGTGTAACACACAAACAAAATGGACAATGATCACCCTTGTTTGTGTTGTTCTTGTGGCAGCACACTGCAGCTATTTATCATAATTTCAAACTTCACCACCCACTTGTATGAAAATTGCATGGTAGACTGCAATGTTGATTTCATCTGTCACACTGCAAGCGTTGAACAATGGCTTTGTCATCGTGCACCAATCAGGCATATCTAGACTAAATAAAGGTTTACATAACCCAGTCCAAGACATTGTAAATCAGATCAACCATAACTCGACCCATTGCAAGTCAGTGACGACTCACAGTAACTGAAACAGTTGGTGGCACGTGAGATTACGACTGATGTACAAAAAACGATACACATACCTTTGAGGAGGCAGTGTGGCCTGGTTGATAAGTGCCCGCTTTCTTTACTCGAGGTCGTGGGTTCAAGTCCCACCAGGTCACACTGCTAAACCCTTGAGCCAGGTTTCTAGCTCCTCAGCTCGGTTTTAACCATATATCAATAAAGCATAAAAATATTTCCAGGTGATCAGTGCAATGGGCCCACATGCGAGGCCAGCGCACGTCTGGTACAATGTGTATCAGACCGCCTGCAATTATTTTTTATATTATAAAAACACATACCTTCCATAAACTTCTCCGCATACTCTTGCTGTGTCTGCAGTTTACCCTGGCGTGCAATTATGTCAACAAGGATGTCTAGACAGATGGAATCGACAAGTTTACCAGAAGCATGGTTGTTTATCTGAAATAAGTCGTCAAGATATCATTGCGTGTGTTTCCATTTCGACTTACTGTGTAGCCACACAAATACACGGGATTTCTGCAAGTGCCACAGAGTCTTTCAGAACAAAGAGCCAGGACTCTTTTAGAAACATGCATTGCCACCCTCAGCGCCCCCATGTGACCAGAGGCTTCTTAGATAGGTTGAAAGAGGAAGGTTTCAATTTGTTAACAGAACAGCTTGGCTACGGAAGTATGATGTGCAGGAGTCAAATTAAGTTTCTCTAAAATAATTCACTTACACACTAGAGCTATAAAATGCTGTTTCATACATTTCGTAAATTGCATTTCTGTCAGTTTTGAACTGTTTAACACATTAGTTTGTGTAGATAAATGAGTTCGAGAATACACTTAACAGCAAGGACACACGTTAAAGCAAAAATGAAAGAAGATTTAGCACAATTCTTACACTGGTATTACCAAACGAATTCAAAGAATGGGGAACCCCGAGTCACGTAAACGTATCAAAGAAAACACTTCAGTACAATGGGTCAGTTTTAGAATGTCACTGCTTTTACTCTACACACTCACCTCCCTCTGTTCTTGTCGTCGTAACTTTGAGTCATACTGGTCCAAAACATCTAGCGCCACCTCTTGGATAGCATCGTGAACTGCAGGCTTAAAGACCTTTTCCTCTAAAATGTCCTCCAAGACATTTTCATATAAAGCTGACTCAACCTGGAAGAACAATGACGCAGACAAGGTCTTATACTGAAAACAGGGTAATAGTTGGATGTAATGTGCCTGCATTTTGAGAACCAGTTTTCTCCACTGAATAACAGGAATCAAACTGGTTCTCTGTCCGAATATTGTTGAAAGAAGTGCCAGCGGAATGTAAAACCATTAAAAGGAGATTAACTTGAATTAATAACTGTAACATGTAAGCAGCATCAAAAAATTTATAACAAATCAAGTTACATGAGTTGGGCATTAAAGTGCTTCTTGTACCCTGCAAAATACCACAAATTAATGCACTAAAAACCAGGAATTAACTCTGTGTTCAATCGATGGTCTTGCAAGAATGAAGGCCACATTTTTATCTTTCACAAGTTACAGGCTCAGTTGTGTGAGGACAATCTAAGTTTCATGCAATGAAATGCATTTTAAAATTTCTTTAGTTGTTTCCAGCTTCAACATGTCCCTTAGCTTGGAAGCAATAGTCAGCTTCATTTTTTGCTGAATGATAGAATGTGTCAAATAATGTCCAATATAATTAACAGAGAGAGATGACATGAAATGTAGCACAGCCTCATAGTTATTCAAGAACCAACCGACAACAGTCATTTTTCATAACAGCAACTCATTAACTTAATGAATTGTCACTAGATGGCAGGATCACGTTTTTGTTGGGCAACTTTCAGCGCCACCTGCAATTCACAAATAATGTGGATGGCAAATCAAAGCAGCAAGATCAAATTATTTACCATTATCATGCGAAATATACATGTAACAAAGAAATTAATATGTTTCTCAACTCAGCTCTCTTTATGTCCAACAGAATCTGAGACATCACACACTCTAACTGCAAAAGAGTGGGTGTTAGACGTTAGCTAGTTTAAACCTACCACTTCATCGCCCATGTCCCTGATAATTTCTGCCACCATCTCATCAAAAACATCATAAACAGAACTGTTGAACATGTAGTCTTGCACTAGGTCCTGTATGCTTTCACGGACGACCTTTGAACTCTCCTCCAGGACAGTTTCATCCAGCAACTGTGTGGTGGCTGTGGCAGCGAGTTCAAACAAAGAGGGCGCCGGTTGTCTGAAATATTATGACCAACTAAAGGAAAATCAAGACAAGATGGCGAATGTCTCTAGTGTGTTATCAGCATACTTGCAGATGCACTGATATACATGTAGCTTTGAACAAACACGGGAATATTAACAACAATGAGTTGTAAACAATGATGATCAACAGGTTTTGGTGTGAAAAGTGAAATGTAAACAGCATATTTATAAACTTGACACCATGAACATTTCTGTTCTCCAGAACGTCATAAGAGTGGAATGTTAACTTTTTGCTAAAACACATCCATGTGACATAAACAAAACAGTGTACACCTATATTCATCAACAGAATGCTTGCAATTGCTCCAAACAGTATCTTATTATTCTATTCTCATTCATAAACTTCTTGTTCAGATCTTATCTTAGCTGGAGGTAGATGTATGTATTGTACGGATTGAAGTACTTACCTCAAGTTTACAGGTGAATTTCTGGACTTTTGCCTTGGCTACGGAATAAAAGATTACATAAAATTTCACATAATGTCTAAGTATTAAATAGTTATACACTTTCATAGATCTTTGGAGAAAGGGCAAAGGGCAAGATAAAGATAGAGGTGGCAAGTGAAAAGCAAAAGACATGACCCTAAATCAAAACATAACGTTGATATATTAAAATTAGTCAAAAGATCTTAAAAAAGCTTAAATGATGATAGGAAAAGAATCGATTTTAAACAAAGAGTAATTATATATTCAAAGCAATTTGTGAAACAGTTAAAGAATATCATCAGGTCTATTAGAATGCAACAAAAGATAAAGTAAAAAAGAGAAATAAACTTTAACAAGAGATGTACCAACCGACATATCAGACAGAACATCTATCAGTATATCAGGTATGAAGACATCCTCGATGTATTCATTGACAAAGCTCTCTACATATTCACATAGGGTCCACGCATCCCTGACGGTCAGTGACAGCGACTTGTTTACACTCGAAGGAACAGTAGTTGCAGTCTGTGGTTCACGTGAGCTTGGTAAGGACGGGGTAGGATTAGTTAGTATGGGTGTCGGCTCACTCTCAACACTTTCACTGACTGAAGATGAGTTCACACTGACTTGTTGCAATTCCTTGTCATATGTAGGACTGTTTGTATTAATTACACCAGGTACCAGTGGGGTCAGCAACTTTGGCGTGAGTGGGCTCGCCAACACATATGTCTCTGAAGTATCAACTCTCTTACTGAAGGGGGGTGACTTCCTAAGTTTCACAGCATGTCTGCTCAATGTTTGTCCACTAAACTGTTGCTGTCGATCTTGAATGGCAGCAGAATGCAATTGAGCAGCTCCGTGTTCAGTTAGTTCGCTAGGACTATCAGAGACAGTGGGGAAGTTAATAAGGTTATCAGGGTAAGCCAGCTCAAAGGTGGAGAAACTTCTAGGATGCTATGGGAACAGAGAAGACGCATGTAATCATGAGATTGCCTAAGTCAGCAAGAAGCAAAATGGCATCAAACAAAAGCAAAACACATAAATTTAAGAAATGTGGCATTTGGGACTAAGGTAACTAAAATACAAAACAAACACGTTATCGAAAATTTCTCCTTCATGAACAAGCATTCTAGTTAACAGCTATCTTTTCTCACAACCTGTTTATTTCTTATCTCATCAAGTCTGAATTCTGTTCTTGCACGCACATTTCCTTCCCCATGAACCACAGTTGCACCTGCTTTTAGTGTACTGACTTATTCAGGCTGCTACCCAGAGAGAGAAAAGAACTGTGGTTTATGAGCAAACAACTGTATCAACAAAATGTGCTAGCAACAAAAGAACTGTACAACATGAGAAATGAATTACAGATCACAAGAAGAGAATTGTATTCCACGCTAAAAGACATGAATAGCAAAAAGAAGACGCTAAGCTTCTTATCAATATTTTGATATTACTCAATATCATCATGACTCATATATCACCAAGTACACAATAAGTCACTGTAGCTGTGTACTGACTATATCACATAAGCCTGATGGTGGTATTGAGTAATATAGAAACTTCCATATGAAGCTTGGCATCTTGTTTTTGCTTTTTAACTTTCCATTGACCACAAGAATTGTCATCAAGACACGAATGCTGCCAACAAGAACATGTGAGGTCTGTGAAATAAGATGTCTGTCTACCACGAATAAGCAGTCTCTTTTGTAATCAAATTTAACCAGCTGCTTTAAGAATCCAAAAATTGTTGTAGGCCCACAGGCAGATAATAAAACCCAACACGGATGACAGCAATGCCACTCTAATCACAGGGTCACATGACATTAGTCAAGCTGCTTGACTCACGAGTATATATAAACATACCACTACACGACAAATTCTAATGAATGACAAAAGCGCACAGCTACACAACTAGAGTACAACACTAACAGGGGAGACAATTTTTGCTTTACCTCAGGAACTGGAGACAGTGGTGCAATATAGTTGAATCTATGGGAATCATATCTGTCCCTGGGATGGTAGGTATTGTTAATCTCCTCAGACCTAGGCTTGAGTTTATCTAAGAGGGGTTCCTTGATATCTGTGTTACTGCCTTCATTCAGAAGCTGGTAAACTCTACTTCGTCCTGTGGTGTCTTCTGCCCTGCTGCCACGTGGCGTATTACCAGTCCGCATGTTTGCCACGGGAGATAATTTCTCACTCCTATGTGATACACCAGGAGGCGATGCATATTCTTGACGACCTATCACGCTGCGAATTTCATCATCAAAGTCACTTCCATTGTCACTGCTGTAGTGTCTGATTGGTGACGGTTGGGAACGTCTGTGTTTAGAATGGTTTTTGAATCGTACAGATTTCTGTGACCTACGCGGGTTACTACGCGGGTTACTGCGTGACGACTGGTGGGAGATCACAGGTGGTTGCTGCATTGGAGGTGGATAGAAATAGGGCTGAGGTGGGTAGATGTAGGGGGCTGGGTACATGTAAGGTAGGTAACCCATGGGGGGTGCTGGAGGTGGTGGGTAGCCAAGGTAACCGCCGTCATGGTAACCCTCGTCATCATCCTCATCTTCCTGACCCCAGCTGTCACCACCACTATCAGTTCTGAAAATGAGAAGCAGTTGATCAATGTAGCATTGACAGAATCACTGTGCCACATGTCATAACCATTATTTAGGTTAACTATAAAATGGTATATCATTTTAGGAAATGTTAGGCCTGGTTACGGCAGTAGTCAGGGCTGTTCCAGTAAAATCTGTGTGGGAGGAGGGGAACGGTAGCAGAAATAAAAATTCATGGGTGGTGGTCTTCAGAAAAAAACTCAAATTATGGGTGGTCGTTCCTGTAAGAAGTGATGCAGTAAAAATGGGTGGTATTTTTTGACCGTTAATGTTGATCCCAATAAAAAAGAGCCCATATTGCCAGTGCAATATGTTCACTAAGCCATTAAACAAGTCATGGGCAACTTGATTTGAGTCAACTGTTTGTCTACAGTCCTATTGAATTGAAGTTATGCAACACTAAACTGGTTTTAACACATATAAGAAAATTGATGATTTTTAAATAAAAAGTATTAGGAGTAAGCTAAACAAGTTCCAATATTCACTTGACATAGAAGTATAAAAGAGTTCGTGGAGACAGTTTGAGATTCATAGATCCTTATAATTGAAAAAATGTTCATTGAAATTATAGACACATGGTGAACAGAGACACCTGGTGGCTGCCAAAAGTATTGCTCACAGGCTACTTTAGTTTTTGACAATATTGGACAAGACAACTAGTTCTTGTCTGTCAATCATTTAAGTTCTCAACAGGTCCTCCTGGAGGCAATTTGTTTGGAAGTGTTGGATTTTATATTTTAACCTATTAAAAATAATTAAAAAATTATGGGTCATGGGTTGGAGAAATAAATGAAAAATATGGGCGGTGGGTACGAAATAAAAGTGCCTTCCCCCCCTCCCATACAGATTTTGCTGGAACAGCCCTCAGATATAATGTGCCCACATTTTGAGAACCAGTTTGATGCCCTTTATTAAGAGGAGCAAATTGGTTCTCAAAATGCGGGCACGTCATATCCCACTAACCGTACTCGCTGCATGCTATGTGTAGAAATAAGTAACCCATAAAAATGTAACAATTGTCCTTTTGTGCTTGAAGGCCTCTAACCTTGATACAGTCTTCTAAATGTAGTGAAATACATCAAGTTAATTCTTGTAAGAAAGACAATCACGCATGCAACAAGTGGATAAACTTAGAGCGTACCTCTCATAAGCGTCTAGTTTTGGCACAACAGGGGGGACAACTTCATATCTCCTGCCCCTTAGTTTGTCTGATCTCTCTGGAGGAGTCTCAAAGCTGAAAAGGATATAATAACTTTGAAGGAAGATTATCAAAGCAAAGTTAATTTTTAGATTACAAGAAAAAGTGTAGTCATTAATAATCTAAATACAACATAAAGTATTCATTCACATAAAGAATATTTCAACATTATCACTATGTCTACTTTACCTGGGAAGTTGTGATGGTGGCGTTCGTTTACTGCCAACCCCAGGCCAAAATTTTGGATATTCTGTTACTGATTTCTGAGGTCTTCCCTTAGCCTTTGGCGTGCCTTCACTTTTACTGCGCTTCTTATCTGAACTTCTTCTTAGCTTCCGCAAACTGTAAAGGAAACAAACTTTTTTAAAACACAATGCAACAGACCGTCACAAGTAACAAGCACAAGTTCCCAAGACAATTGAAAATATCCCAGAAAACAGCAAGTCTTTGTTCCACGGATGACATTCAATTTCACACTCATAACTCATTTGAGCTGATAGTATTCAGTTTTCACTTTCTTGACAAAGATAACAATGTGTGCGGTTGAAGTCACTAATGTTACATCATGGCCATTTTGCCTAATGGCTTAAAAAACTTCAGAAATTAAATGAAAGAAATTCAAAAAACTCTTCTGGCATATTTCATAAATTTACAGGGGCAACTGAAGCATCTCAAATGTTCAATTTCCTGACTTAAATGACTTTAATATTCAAAACCTGTTTTTTTTAATCCCTGAAATAAAAACTACCACAAAAGCAGGCGAGCGATGAAAAATGATGCTCAACTTTCATCAGATTGTTTCTTTTGAACGGAATTAAATGGATATAATCAACATCAACATGGCAGCTAGATGTCACTGAATGTCAGAGTTTCAAAAACTTATGCACGGTTGGACGTGCTACATTCTGACATAAGTTTCTTTGAGAGAGGGCTACAAATTGAGTTATGGAAAACTAACAAAGCAAGCACCATTTAAAGTTCTATTTTATCACATATAGTTCACAAGCTGTGTTTTGACGTTCAGTCATACACGTCTAGGACTAGGTTGTTGGATAGCCAAAACTGGCAAAAGCCCAAAATTCTGAGCCCAAAATCATAATAAAAGATTTTTATAATACCGAAAACGACCTGTCATAATAGCATTTTTAGCCTCGAAATGAGTAAATCAGTCATGTAATCGTGAAAGCGTCGTCCGTGTCAAAATAGTGTCTAAATCTGTGAATACGTGAACTGAGTGAATCGAATGCCATGGCATTGGCAATGCCTAAAAACGATACCAAACACAGACAGAGATCCATATAAGGTTTCTTTACAACACAAGATATTGCTTTAGATTCTTACTGAGAAGAGTTCTCATTCCACAAGTACTCTTCCCGCGATACAGCCATTGAATCACATTGCTGTCCAGTCCATTAACCGCCTAGTGTTTAACTCAGAATATTCTGTTTACTCTTCTCCAAGTCCACCATCTTTGGAAAATATAGGTCAAAGGTCATTGCATTTGGAAAGGCTGGTTGAATGTTTTTATGAATGCAAGAAGATTCTCTGAATGTACGTTTCATCTAAAAATTTGTCAATTAGGAGTAGTAGAATGATAGATTAAACGTTTTGTTGAAAAATTTGAATGTATTTTATTCTACCGTTAGGTGCCGCAGCAAATTGACCTTGCGCTTGCCCTTGACCTTTCTAGCTTGACAAAATATGGAAATGGATGGACTGGAACCGCCTGAATTTAAGCACCTTATAGAAGTGGATAGCTTGCTTAATATTGAACAATTTAAACGGGATATATTTTCAAGGTAACGGTACCATGTAATATAATGACTGTCTTTGTTAATTGTTGCTGAAAATTGCAAATTTCGAGTTCAATTTTAACCCCTCTTCCAGCCAGCCAGCTGACTATAAAATCTTGAAGTTACTTGAAGACTAATCGTTTAGTCGTCAAAATTCAACTAGGTACCATTCGCGCACCCAGCCTAAAAAGGGGAGGGGGGCTCTAATTTTTTAAGACGTGGTACGTTCAGAGCTATGAATTGTGCATTTGTCGAATTTTGGTAGTTCCTGCAATCCTGCCTTTTTAGTGGACTTATTTATGTCGCGTTTCTACTTTTTTCAGAATTTTTGTTTCTCTGAGGCAGACCTGTTTGCCCACTTCGTCAAATGGAGGGCTCATGCGAGCCACCTCCCCAGACCCCTCTGGGTACGTGCATGGGTACCATTGTGTGTTGAGCTCCGACAAATCTCGAAATTGCACACTGCGTGGTTTTTGCTCTTCACCTCGCCATGAAACTTGTATTGATCAACATGATTGTAGAGCTAAAGACCGGCGGGTTTGCATGCAAAATTTGGGTGTCAACCCACACTCACCTTGCCCATTACAGCTGTTGAAGTGAAAAACAATCTAACAAATGTCGTTTTCTTGCAAAATTCTCTGGTTCTTGTCACGAAGAAAATGACGATGACTTGAAAACAGTACTCTTGTGACATGTGCGTATGCCATTCACTAAAATTTTTGTTACGTCTTTCAAGAGGTGATGACAGCTTCACTGAAGCAAAATTTGCCTTTTACCTACATTACTGTGTATTTATACAGCTTTGCACCAAGACTACCAGTCTCCAACTTGTCTGTCATCTGTCTGTCTTCTGGCGTTTTGTCTTCTTACTAAGCTTCAGTGGAACTCCTTATGGTATAAAACTCCGCGGCTGCCAAGGGGGGGGGGGGGGGATGTGTTGACTATTTCAAACTGTATTCAGAGTTTGTAAACTTGTAAATTATGTGGTCCTTAATTTTTATGTAGAAATTTTTCAAAAGTACAAGGAAATTTGTTTGACTGATATTTTAATTAATTTTATCTAGGACTTACGATAATGATGGAGTAAGGGTGTGGAAAGCGGGTAAATTTGCTCTACTCTCTATTCTTATTCTGCCTTGCAAGAAGAAAATTCACATGTACTGCAGACTGCAAGTTTTTTTCACTGAAGTTGACGTCAGCACCTTTGGTCAAAGGATTTTTCTTTTACCGTTAGCATCAAAAAACTGATGGAGAGTGCCACTCTCTTCATTGAGGAGTTGGTTAGCTAAGCACTTGTCAGACAACTGGCAGTACGCAAGATATTTGTCAGTAAATACTAATCAGACAACTGGACAGGTGATAAATGCAAGGTATTTGTCAGCTCTAAAAAATGACTATATGCAAGATATTCTATGACTATTCTTCTTCCACGTAATGACTTAATCATTTTTTGACATTTATGGACCATAATTTGCTTTAGTTGATTTATAACTGTACGATTTGAAAGCTTTGGTTAGGTTTTCATCTGATTGTTTTATGAATTATTTTCAGATATGAGCAGTTTGATAAAGCGCTGAAGCGAATTGCTAATGCAGAGGGGAGCCTGGACGCCTTTTCTCAAGGTTACAAGCACTACGGAATCTTGCCTCAACCCGATGGCTCTGTACTGTGTCGGGAGTGGGCACCAGGGGCTGAAGGCCTCTTCCTTAAGGGAGAGTTCAGTGAGTATTCAGGGAATGGTGGGATGTTCTTCTATGATGATACATTGCAAAAACCTGCCCTTTGGTTTCATCTCCAGGCAACAGCAGTCTCTAAGTCGAGGCTATATCCAGGTATTAGTCCATTATTAAGCGTTCCTCTGCTGTTTTATCTGATGTCAGGACTCGCTGGCCAATGTACCATGGTGGAAAGAGTTAATGTACTTCGGGTAAAAGTGATCATAATTCACCAATGTACCATGGTGTAAAGAGTTATGTACCTCAGGTAAAAGTGGTCCTAACTTAATTTTTCACAAGGAATTTAATTTCTGACTTGCCAAGCATTTCGAAAAATGACCGTTTTTTATTATTAATTTTCTTACAATTCTTCAAGCATAGCATTACAAATAGTTAACATTAATGTTGAAACAATGATATTCAAATATAACTGTACATTACAAAAATGCTAGCGGCAGTGACAGCATTGAGGTATTTAATTACATGTCATATACATACACACATCAGTCACCCAGTCCAGGCCCCTCTCAGTATATCAATTTATTTTAGTGACTGTTTTGTTGCTGTTAAGCCATTTCTAAATAAATAAACGTGGTAATTGCTCTGTTCCACACAATACCACCTTAGATCAGATTTTCTGTTAAACCTGACACCTGGCGACAACACAACTTGTACAAATCCACTGACGAAGTACAAGGTGTCATTTCTGTCCGTCTCTTGAGCACTTGTCCTGCGTTTCACATTGTTTACGAGACAATGGTGCTTCTGCACTGATCGATGTTAAATCAGATTCTTGATTCTAATCTAATATCAGTAAGTTTTTTTAAATGCTGCATTGCAAGTTGTCATTTTGCAGACACCAAACAATGTATGTAGATTGGTATATTTTAGAGGAGGCAATATGGCTTATTGGTTTGAGTGTCTGTCTTCTGTTTGCAAACTCGCAGATTGGAATCCCACTCCTAGACCCTTGAGTAAGGTCTCTAGCTCCTGGGCTCCGTCTTAATTTGTGTTTATGTGTTTTGTGTGGTATAGTAAAGAAATAGTGTCAGGTGTTTGTTGCAATGGACCCGGCTAGGAGCCTGCGCACAGCTGATGCAATGTGGTTAAGGTCACATGTTCTTTTTTGTATATATGTATTGATTATGCTAATCTATCTCAAAATGTGTGACAT
>NMRA01000037.1:306699-440549 GCA_002633005.1 Phoronis australis | reverse complement strand
TAATACTTCAGGAATCAAGGAAAATGCTTGATTTTTAGAGGAAAAAACAGAAAAATTTCCTCCCCCCATTCGGTGCTATGCGCATCTACAATCGTGCTTTGAGCAAATGTTTACAGACAAAGTGTTGGCCCCCCTTGTGATTTCCTAGATCCGCCACTGTAATGTGCCCGATTTTTGAGAATAACGGGCAACAAACTGGTTCTCAAAATGCAGGCACGTTATTATTTTATAATGGTTATTGTAATTATTATTATATTTTACCATTACAGGATTGAGGTTCAGCGCTACCTTTTGTCCAATTTGCGTTGGTGGGTTGAAGAGTATGGTTTTGATGGCTTCAGATTTGATGGTGTAACATCGATGTTATATCACAGCCATGGCTTGGGTAGGTTGACTGCTGTGATCTTGTACTTTTGCCTGCTTTTTTCGGTTTCGTAAATTCATAAACAGTCTAACAAAGTTTTGCTTTTTATCAGTTTTGTCAGTTATGCAGGGGTATGTTAATAACCTGTCAGAATGGCAGTTAAACATGGATAGCAGGTCAAAGATTGATACAAACAGAACTTCCCTCCAGAACTTCCCTCAATCCAGGATGTTTATTTATTTATTTATTTATTTATTATTGTGATATTTAAAATGAGGGTGGCCTCTTCAGTGATAGCACTGCTTTCCAAGAGGGCCCTATGTGTTGAATTAGCAACATTAACTCATTGTTAAAAATGTATTCCAGACAAAAACAAATTTTTTAAGTTTTCACAGTCTCTACATCAGGGCACCCTGTCTTACCCTCTGATAAACGACTGCATGGAATTTTTAATAACTGTGTTCTTTTCTCACGTCAAACACACTCTTTTCTCATTCTGCGTAATTGCTTCCTTATAAACTAATTGCCTTCTTCATGAATTATCGCTGTACATAATGTACAAGCAGTGTTGATGTGTCGTGCCAAGAATATGCTTTATTATTCATGCCTCCTACGAAGAGTTTAAAACAACTGATGCTTGAACTTTAGGAAAGAACTGTGTTGATAAAAGAATTGTGGTGCGTCAGAAAGGAAATTATTCCTGAGAATGGATTGCTATCATTGAGAATGCTAGTGCGTTTCGTGAGGAAGGAACACTGGCTGCCCTGCATTTATCCACGTGTTTTTGTGTACACTGATCCTGAACAGTCATATGTTAGTGTCACTCCATTGCAGGCCAAGGTTTCAGCGGTGACTACAACGAGTACTTTAGTCTCAACACGGATATGGAATCCTTTGTTTATCTGATGTTGTCCAACTACATGCTCAAGTCATTATTTCCTTTTGTTACAACTGTAGCTGAGGTTTGTACACTTCGTCCTTTATGTATTACATGTTGTGGAATCCTTGTTAGATGTGAACAGGAATTCTAAGAGAAATAGCACTTAATTGTACTTCTTGCTGTCTTCTGTTGTCTGCTACCATCGCCTTCTAGAACAGGTCTGTCTCTGAAATAGAGTTACGAACATTGACCTGCACAAGCAACGTCAAAGCATATCAGTATCAGAAAGAAATATGTTAAAATTCGTATTTTCATTTTTTCAAGCCTGTAAAAAGCCAATACAAATCAAGGCTGGCCTAAAAAATGTTACTTTGTACATTTCGACGGAACTTTCACTTCTGCCTGAACTGTTTAGAACGTTGCAGAAAATCTAGTTGCTGAAAATCAAATTTTGTAACGCTTTATATGCGAGGGTTCATGTCCCTCCTCAGCTACACGATTACTGCTTCTCTTGAGTGTTTTCATGTCAAGACGTTCGTGTGTTTGGATTTTTCATTATAGAACAGTTAGCAACTTTCCTACGGTCTTTAAGCAGCATTTTTGAAGCTCATAGCTGTCGTGTCTGTCTATTCCTAGGATGTATCTGGTATGCCCACTCTGTGTCGCCCAGTCAGCGAGGGGGGCGGTGGTTTCGACTACAGACTGGCCATGGCCATTCCTGACCAGTGGATAAAGGTAACGCCTGCTGTCTGGTGATTTGTTAATCTACGAGATTTCATTTTTCTATAGATTTGCATTTTATGTGAGCCACCATGTTGGTATTTGAACTAGCAGATACAGAAATGTTGTGTCATTGACTGCCAGCCATATGGAAATACAGATTACAAACATTTTTGAGTCTGATCTGCACGCCGTCTGGTGATCACATCATTAGGTCGCGTGATGTGGCCAACAGGTGGCGTGTAGACCAGACTTAACTAATGTTTGTGAACTGCCAGTAGCAGTGAGTACTTATAATAATCAACTTGTTGATTTATTTCTTTTGTTTTAGCTTCTGAAAGAAAAGAAAGATGAGGACTGGAACATGACTAACATAGTTCATACTCTTACCAACCGCCGTCATGGTGAGAAATGCATTGCATACGCTGAGTCACATGACCAGGCTCTTGTTGGTGACAAGACATTGTCATTCTGGCTGATGGATGCTGAAATGTACTGGAACATGTCCACTTTAACGGAATTAACACCAATCATTGATCGTGGTTTAGCACTGCATAAAATGATCAGGATGATCACGCATGCACTTGGAGGAGAAAGTTATTTGAACTTTATGGGTGAGTGAGATAGATGGTAATATTTCTTGGATAACAATTGTACTGTGTGTAATGAACACCAATACACAACCGTACACATACAAGGTAAATGTATTTAGTTCTGTGTACCTACATATGCATTATAAGGAGAGAGTGATATTGCCCAAAACCATAATGGCTACATTGAGTGGGGGAAAATAAAGCATCAAATGTTGGGCCTATCTCCGTATCATGAGCGTGATGTTTAAGGGAGTTCTTGTATTGTATGCCCCTTTCCCACTGAGTTGGAGATCTTTCCGCATTAACCTTTATTCTGTACAGTAAAAATTCTCCAACTTGGGACAATCTCTAAAGTTTGGGACACTGCAATTTAAGTTAAAAGTAATGTTCTTAATTTTTAGAATTGGGTCATTTTGGCATTCATCGTATTTCCCATTCTGTATCATCAAAGTTGGAGATAAAATAAATGAAACTAGCTGCCAGCGCAAAATTTGTCTTTCTCGTGATTCTTGAATTTGTGACGGCCAATATTGTCAGCAAAATGACGAATTTTTTACGGTCGCAAACTGGAGAACTTTTACCGTGTCAACTGGTGTAATTTTGTTCCCTTTCCAGGTAATGAGTTTGGCCACCCCGAGTGGCTGGACTTTCCCCGTGTGGGCAACAATGAGAGCTTTCACCATGCCCGGCGCCAATACCACCTAGCTGACGACCCCATGCTACGCTACAAGTTCCTTGACAAGTTTGACGAGGCTATGAACAACGTTGAGGCCAAGTATGACTGGCTAGGGGCCCCTCAGGTGGGTGGACTGATCAGCAGGCTGTGAAGGCTTTAGTCTTAAATGCTCTGATCACAACTTATGTAGATTTTCAAATGGTCCTACTGCTGTGGTGCCCGCTAGAGGTCTCATGAGCTATCAATTTGTTAATGGAAATTGGAATTTGTTCCAGTTGAGGAGAGTTCACTTGAAATTGCTTTTGGGACGAGTCTTACTACTGCAGTGTCGTCTAGTAGCAATTTAGTTTTTCTTTATATATGGCTCTATATCTGCCAAGTTCCTTGATGGATGTTCAAGAAATTTGGTAAACAAGTTTCTATCAAGGAGACGATAGCACTTAAATGACGCTAATAATCAGCCGTCGAAGCATACCTTTTGTGGTGCGGTTACACTTCATTCCTTTCATGTCTGTTGTGTTACCATGGTGAACAATGATATGTCATGTTTATATTTGGTTGAAGTGACTTCTCGTTGCTTCAGGCTTATGTCTCGTGGAAGCACGAGGACGACAAAGTAATTGTGTTTGAGCGGGCTGGCGTGGTCTTCATATTCAACTTCCACCCTACAAAGAGTTTCACTGACTACAAAATCGGTGTCGACAACGGTGGGAAGTATCCTTTACACTGATACATTGTGTGGACAGTCATTCGGGTTGTTCAGAAACTTTTGATTTGCCTTCAAGCAAATCATGTATATATATTTTAGCTGAACAGTTGAGTCCAAGAAGTTCAATAGAGGTTCATCATATAACTGAGAGCACTTTGTTTCTTTTTGAAATTTCTTGCTGTTTTAATGCAGAATTTCTTATCATTAAAGCCAAGGTTTGTGCATTTTTAGTAGTTTTAATTTGAATCTGCGTGTCTGTGTGTCTGTGTTTTAGGAATTTTCGAAGTAAAGGTGAGGTGTTTCTTTGCTCATCATTTAGATATGAGTTTGTTGTTCAACTTCGTTGCTGCACCACGGTAAAAATGTTACAAATTGAGAACACGTGGCAAACCAGTGAACTTTTTATTTTGTCACTTTTCCTTGAATTAGTATATATATTACCAAATAAGTGAACAGTGACAGAACTATTTGAAAAATGAAAAAGGGTCAATTTGGAGATTATTTTTTTTTCTGAAGTTAGTGAAATTTTACCATAATATTCAGTTTGTGTCAGTTGAAGTTTATACAAGAAGCTTTTTAATACAATAAATACAATAAACACTGTATAATCACATTATTTTCCCCTTGTTGTTATGTTGTTGTTCTGTTGTTGTTGCTCTGTTGTTTTTGATGATGATGATGTTGTTCTTGTAGCTGTTAAAATTTTTGATATTGTTTATGCTGTAATGAGGACCATGATACAGAAGTTTGCATTTTCCTTAGTGTAACTCTTAGATACATGATTGTGCTGGACTCGGACAGTAGTCAGTTTGGTGGTCATCAGCGACTAGACCATAATACAGAATACTTCACGTTTAACGAGGGTTGGGCTAACCGCAGATGTCACACATTTGTAAGTGTTGTGGTTGACAGCAAGTTGTCTGGTGATGGGACATAATTCTTAATTTGTAAAGTGTGATGCAACAATCTCCCCTTTTAAAGGGTCATTTCCTTCTTAAGCCCCATTCACAGGGTCCAATTTTCTATGCAAATGTCGTATACAACAAAGTGTAGATAGGTGTTCCGACAGGACATTTCTAGCCAAAAGTCATGTACGAAGTCTCACGATTATTGCAAATCCAAAGCTTTACACAAAAACTTGCTATACTTTGGAACCTACCTGTCTGATGCCTTTTAGTTACTTATTTGTTACTACTGATTCGAATGCTGCCCAGTATTCAACTGGTGAGGGGGATCCTGGTTTTAACTGATGGAAAACCAGTTGCACAACTTAACATCGAGTCATGGGAACGATTCTATGACTGGACCTTTAATTTCAAATCAGGACCAACTTCATGTTTGTTATATACCAGACAAGAAGCCTAAAACTCCAGATCCACGCTCTTAAACTCTTCATGCCAAACATGCCCAGACCTGTTGATTTTAGGCCCAAAAACCTGTGCCCCAAAGCTTGGGTGGTTTAGGATAAAAAAGGATTTTGATCCTTTTCAGCAGGCTTTAGGTGACACTGAGGGCAAAAATAAAGGACTCTGTCCCATTTCAACTGGTATCTAGTGATCTGCATCACTGCATCAGTATGAAAAAACAGCTTTTTTTGGACTTATCCTAAGATTTCTAATTGTTCTTGTTCCAGGTGTACATACCATGCAGGACAGCTTTTGTTCTAGCAAAGTTTGACTAGACAACGGGGACTGAAAGTGCTGCTGTAGAAGACACCTCTGTCCTAGCAGAAGGGTTATGTGCAGGGGTGTACATGGTTGTGCTGTGTTCATTTTGAGTTGTCATATCATGTCATTCAATAGGTGATTATGTAAATTTACTTATGGTTGCTACTGACCCCTAGTCATTTTGGTTTTCCGAGATTTAAACCAGCTGAAGGTATTTCGAGAAAGCTCACTCTGTTAAGATTTCATCATGAATAAATTTATTTTTTGTTTGGGAATGTAAACTCCATACACGCTTGCCAGTTTCAATTTTTTGTTTAGGATCAGTTTTACTCTCTGTATGACAAGTAAGTCAAAATTGCATGCAATATGAAATCTTTCCAATTTGGAACAAAGACATATATTCATTAGGTCACGTGATGTGGCCAACAGGTGGTGTTCTGACCAGACATAAAAATGTTTGTGGTCATCATGATTGTCCACAATTTTTGAAAATATTTCGTGGTGGTCGCCATTGCACAGAACTTGGAACATGAAAAAGTATTAATATGGTACTATATATTGTCTATGGAAAATAAAAAAATAAGATTTCACTTTAATATCTGCCATGTTGTGTCTACAGTTGGTGAGATTTCATTACAATGATTTTTGCTTGTTTGGTTTCATGAATTTAAGATAAAGCTTGCCTGCTTAACCTTTCTCTTTTGGATAATGGCGTCGAGACTGGTTTACTTTGTTAAGAAGGCACTTGGCAACATGAGGAAAATCTACATATCGACTGAGTTACTATGATATGGCCACTTTAAATTCTGGTAACAAACATTAGACCTGTACGAACACCCTATAGGATGGCTATAAACTCAGATTCCATCCAAGAAGCAAAATTTTGATTTGGACCACTTATGGCTATAAAAATTGATCTGGTTCTCTTCTCGTTTCCAAAAAACTGAGAGTTCCTTATTCCCAGAGACAATGCTTTGTGCATAAAATGGCAACATGCTATGATGAGCCAATTTGTAGAGCCTGGTCTCCTGCAATAATGAACTCTCAGCTCTTTCAAAGCCCTAAAATCACCGCTAATTTGAATGAGGAAGAATACGACTCCAATTTCACAACAGTAAGTGGTCGACATCAGAATTGAATTGCCGTTTTCTGCATATTGCTTTAGCGCTGTGGACAACATATCACTCCCAAAATGCATGCGATGCTTCAGGCTTATGTTCAAAATTCCATTTATTCTTTTTAAAGTTATTTGTATTTCACTTTCCCTGGTCTAGGACTTGTCAGTGCTATATTGTTGAGGCGTTTCAAAAACCCTTCTGGTTGCCATGGTTTCAATAACATGGAAGGAAGCCCATGGGGGTTTGAAAAACCCTAATTATTTTTTAAGTACTTCTTTTGTCAAATGACATTATGCTTGTCAAATTCGTTGTTTTTTGTCAGTTAATCATCGGGCGAGGTAGAGTGTCTGTTATAATTAGAATTATATTGTTTACAAACTGAGCTGCAGTCAAAAGTAGTTATGAAGTGGTTCTGCCGAAATTGTTGTCCAACATAAATTAGTTGTTTCCCGAGATTTGGTGATCCACGGCTGTGTAAATGCTGATCCCTGACAGTCGTCTGGGGCAATGTGATTTGGACTTGAATTGGGCTTGTAATCTGTTTAACTATAACAATAGCTTATATCATTTGTTTAATGGTAATTTATGATGCCAAAATTAAACTATACATTGCCAAAGAAGATGTTTTTGAATCTACCTTTTTGATATACTAGTGTAGCCAGGAGAGTGTGTGTGAGAGAGAGAGGGTGAGATGGAGAGACCCCAGCCCTCAGCGTCCTACCTGCTTTTGAATGCCAATATAGGGGCCTGTTATTCAGTAGGTGTGTCAACTTTTAACTACTTATCTCAACTATTTTTGTCTCTTTCTCACTGCACTGGGGACACAGGACTACTGATATTTGGCACTCCTCCACATTTCGGCATAGGACTAAGCCTATCTATCTGATACTCTGGCACCTCCTAGTCCTAGTTGCAGCTACAGTATTTGTGGCTGTAAATTTCCAAACCAACTAAGTCATGTGTGAAAATTCAGTTGCAGTTAAGACCATGGGGATACTAAACCCTGTTTTGGCGATTTCGATCAGTTCTGGTTCTGCCACCTGCTAATGCATCATTGGCGTCAATTGTGAAAGATAAAAGTAGATTTCAACTAAAAATACTCATACTACCTAAATCAAAGACTAGATATGGTTCTTTGTGGGTGGTCTTTCGCCACAGTTGTCATGTAATTCGCTAACTAAAGGCGTAAGTCACGTCTGCCCGTTTTGCAGACTTCGAAAGAAGTTAACAACTCAGTTTCCTCCAAACTTTTGGGGGTTGTCGGGGGTTGCAAAGCATTGTTTTGTTACTCAGAATTGTATGGGAAAGTCGTTTAAACATTATTCTGTTAATAGGCCAAAACCGGGTTTGGCGTCGTTTTAAGTAAAACTTAACTTATCAGACTAGTCCACAGTGATACACAATATATATCTTCTCAGTCCTCACTTTGAGTGATCTCGCTATAGCTTTTGATGAGCTGATTTGAGTTCAAATTATGTAATAGTGCGTAAACTGGTCTCGGAATTTTCTCTTTAAGAGGATTGCCTCTTACTTGGTTTCCAGTTTCCTCTTTTTTCCTGCTTTTTATATCAATACTTTGACTAAATTCACGCAAAAACGTTTATTTCAGTTACATTTTTCCAACACAAAAAATATATCACACAACCTATTTATTCGTGAAGCTATTCATCACCTGGAAAATTTTCCTCTTTTTGCCGTAGGTCATTCCAAGCCCTAGTAATAGGAATACCTGATTTTTTTAGTGCACGCGCTGTAATGGCGGTTCCACCCTTGGATTCACACGATGGATGTTAACATCATTTTCATGACCCTATGCATTGTTTTTCCAAACGCGGGTAGGATTAGTTTTGAAAATGTTAAACTCTTGCCTGAGGTGCTATCGTGAATGGCGCTTCTATGATCTTTATGAACTAAACATTAAGTGCATAAAACGAAAACGAAACGATAATTTAGAAAACTGTAACAGCGATTTGAGATTTTATCTTGGAACATTTATATCAAGAAATTTGCTCATGTTATTGATCCTCTTGTTTTGCAGTGATTGTACCTTTCCTTTTTACTAAATTTTAATAAAAATCATGGTCACCAGACCTGGTTAATGACAGAGTGGTACAAATTCTTTTCTTTCAAAATTTCATATGCTTTTGCCGAATTTTATAGGTATTTGGCGAAACGTACTGTTTTGTCCCAAATAACTGACTGCCGAATTAAATCTGGGCTTATGCGAACCACTCTGAGCTCAAGTTCAGGAAAACCAATTGCAAGGCCCACGTCTTTAAAACAGCATTCATATGAAGCGTGGCGGCACAAAACGACAGGTGTTGACGCGTTTTCAATTCAATCTTGTATTCAAATTATCAAAAACACTTTGGATCGAAAAAGACATCACACAAAAGCGCCATGCGTATATCACCTGTTGCAAGCAAATCTTAAATGCGCATACCCTATATTCAAAAAAATGAACTTTGTAAAATGCATTATTTCGCATGTGCCTACGCATTTTCACGATATTCCATTTTGATTAACCGAATGAAAAGCAGACTAAAAGAAAAGATCTTTTTTCTATGTTTCGAACGCGTCAGCGTTGTAATATGTGTCACAACTTGTGTACGTGTGCGTTGATTAACTGGCATTTTAATAAATTAATAATGTAAGTCAAGTAATCAATGACAATCTATTTTGCAACGAATAACCTTTGAATGAGCAAAAACAGCAAACAAGTTCTATAACGAAAAGTGTACGTATGAACGTAAGCATAGACTTTTATACAAAATTTTAGGTGAATTACGCAGTGTAGCACAAACAAACATACACTTTGAAGTTTCTACGCAGATACAAATGCACAATTACAAAGAAACTGAGATTCCAGACTTTTTATCCTACATGCAAAGAAACAAATTCGTAGAAAAAAAACGTAGGTTTCATTTGGGTGCTTGTTTACCGACACCTTCGTGCATGCTGAGAGGGTTGAGGTAAAACCGGGCGTGCGTTCAGTAGACGCTAGGGACCTACATGTAGCTAAAACCTGGTCAAAGTCACCTGTTCTTATTTACAATGCACCGCAATATCTCACGTAATCTCGCGAAGTCTTGCTTTTAAGCGAGGTCCTAGCGTTACTGAACGGGAGGCTGTTCCTGGCTGAAAAGGAACGTGCGACACTCGACACATAAAATGACAATTATAAATGTGGAACATTTACACTTTCTTACATCATTCGACATTCTTCTACATTCTTCGGAGACGTCCGTACAAGGCTGTAAGCGTGGTCTTGGGTATATGCAAAAAATGGGCTTCATAACATTTCTGATAAAACCCTAGCACTCCGTTGCCACACACGGACAATAAAGTTTTTACACACACACACAGTAACAGCAGACTATACCTAATCGGTATGTAGAGCGAGGAATTTCTGCTACAGTCTTTCAATATGCCATTCACAAAATATATTTGTTCCTGTTGAAGCGTGCATTCTGTCACCTCCTCCTGACACGGCTGGATAATATATAGGCACTACAAATCTGCATGAAGACCGGTTACCTTCCTGCAGTAAACTTTTGGCTATTGGTTAAGCAGCTTCCCAAAGTCGACTGTAACATTCTGCGTTTTTAACATTTCGACAAATTTGTCAATCGACACCGCGTTCTTGTCCGTCTTCAAACCCGTTGCAACTGTCCCTAGGATCAACAGCGCTGAAGCTAACAACGCTATGCAATTATTGAGTTTGTTGTACATTAAAGTCTTCTCCAACATTGCTGTTTTGAAGTCTGTAAAAGCTAAAAATGTCAGACCCATCATACCAAGAACTTGAATGACGATCATCGTAATGTAAATGGCAAGTAAAGCGTCATAGAATGGCTCCACTTCTGAAAAAGAAAATCGTATTGGAATTTTGTGAGCTACTTTGAACCTGCTCCTGTCAAATGTGTGATTTCTACCGTTACCGTTATAAAATCTGATCTTAGCCTATTGTCCCTTACTCAGATGAGACGGTATTTCCGCGGACTTCGAAGCACTGGCAATTTGTTATTGCCTGGTCGAGGGCGTGGATGGAGTATAAAACGACACACGCCAACTTTTCATGAGCCAAGTTTCAAGTAACAACGAAGCGTTATATCGTCCTAAGCGGTCACTTCTAATCTGAGTAAGGAACAATTAAAACTGTTAAGTGGTCGTTGACGATGCGTGCTCCCATTTGGCGAATTGGGCATAAAGGTACTTTTCAGAGAACTCCGAAAAAGTAGAAAACGAGACAAAAGTCCATCAAAAAAACGCAGGAACTACCAAAATTCGGCGAATGCACAATTCATAGCTCTGAATGTACCCCTGAATTTAAGTAAAATGTGCGCATTCTCAAAGATTCGAACCACTCCGAATTCTTTGCTGGGTGCGCGCATGTTGGCGGATATGGAGAGAAAACATTTTGGATATGAGCACGACGTAAATGAAAGAATTTCAATATTGGAAGTCTTCGACAAAGAGAGTTTAGGTGATAACCACGTATCTGATCGACTACATTCAAGTGAAAGTACTTGTACGTCATCGACCAAGACTGTGCTAGTGTGTGCCACCAATGAGCTATGGTATTAATGACGTGACAAATATCTCGCGCGTTTTGGAAATCTTAGTTCAGTAATGATAGTAATGCAATCCAAAATTTATAAGATTGTCAACTTTCAACATAGAAAATAAATCTGAAACTAAATAAGGCGATCCAGATCCTCCCAAGGATACTATTGTTTCACGAAATGTAGAATATAAATAGGTAAATAAAACAACAAGAATGGATCAAATGAAATTTTCGGATATAATAATGTCCTTCTTCTACAGAAACAGAAATAAAGTAAAATCAAGCACTATATGACAATTGACATTTAAGATGTGGCGTAATGAATATGATACTGTTGCGGAAAAATTTCAATGATATAATTTAAGAAGTTTTTATGTTTAATCCATGAGGTCTAGTATATTGAGCTTGTCTATCCAATATTGTTCTCTTTTGAGTCTGTGAAGGGTACTGGGGTGTTGGAGTTTTTCTATTATTTGTACAGAAAGATCTTTGGAATTGAAATGATTACCTATAGTATCAGAAATGTTTTTATGTATTATGTTAAATCTGTGATTACGAAACCGAGTTTGTAGATTTTCTAGTGTATTGAGCTGGTCTATCCAATATTGTTCTCTTTTGAGTCTGTGAGGGGTACTGGGGTGTTAGAGTTTTTCTATTATTAAATTATATCATTGAATTTTTTCCGCAACAATGTATCATATTCATTACGGCACATCTTAAATGTCAATTGTCATATAGTGTTTGATTTTACTTTATTTCTGTTTCTGTTGACGAAAGATATTATTATATCCGAAAATTTCAGTTGATCCATTCTTGTTGTTTTATTTACCTATTTATATTCAACTTTCAACACTTTTTACCTCAAACCGCTTGCGCTGATCCGACATTTCTACTAGTGAGGCACAATCTGGCCAGTCAATCACGTGAAAGTAGGGAGATAATTCTTATTTTCAACCTGTTGGCGGCATGACAACACCACGCAAGAAAAGTTGGTTTTTGAAAACCTAGACGATTAAATGGCTATCCTTATCAGTGTTACCATAATTGTTTACTTTCACTAGAATCTCAAATAGGGAATGATTTGAAAGACTCAGTGGCGGATTTAGAGGGGGTAAGGAGCCATGCCCCCCTAAAATTCTCCCAGATTCCATTTGGTAGTTCGGGGGTGTGAATGTCTGACGGGCAAAATCCTGGCTAATACTCTGCCTGGTCACCCCTAACTCAAAATCCTGGATCCGCACCTGAGACTAATGTCAATTTAAGGGCGGTAAATATTATAAATCAAAGAATACATATTGGTGGCAGGCGCCGGGTTTGATACAACTGTTGTATTAAAGTACAATTTTCATAGATCAGACAATTTTAATTTGTGGCGATCAAATATTTTACGAGAGGTAGATGGGCGAAAATGAAATCTGTATTGACCAGAATGTTTTATGTTCACAGAAAGCGTATCGAATGAAAGGTTTGTGTTGGTACTCGGGGCTTAGCGGAAACGTGCAACCACATATTTATTTCTAAAAACCCGATTCAATTTGTTACAGCTAAGTAAAAAAGTATGCAAGTTCAAATGAGCACAAACAATTAGGAAGGAGTTCTTTAAGGCTTGACTCGTGATGCTTAGCCTGATAATACTGAGCTGCCAAACTTGCCTTTTCCAGCTTGTTCGAGTTCCTTCACTGCTACGACCGTCAACTCAAGAAGTCCTACGTTGAGTACACCACCGGTGACAGACTTGACTGTGGTGTATTTTGATACAGAGCGGTCGCCTTTCTGTGAATTAAAAATGAGAGAAAGGAGTCTACTCTTATTATTTCGAATACTACTCAATGGTCAATCAAGTCTTATCATCAATCTCTGGTGCAGAAAGGGACGTCCCAATAGTGCATGTAGGCTGATCTTCAAATCCTGGATCAATGTATTCTAAACACGCATTAGCCCCAATAGGATGCCGACGACTATGACAGTTTGGATAGGATATTTTTCGATGGTCACACCCTTTAAATACATTTCTTAAATGTTTTTCCCAAAGGGACAATCAGCTTCCAAAATAGACCACTGAAAACAAATTACGCATATCTTGAAATGATAGGTAGTTAATTGGTTGCTCAGTCTGAATGACGCGACATCTTTTTCAACAACAATGTTAGCGACATTTTGCACCTAGCAGCTTTAGCCGACAACTTTCGTCTACTAGAGTTGGTGGACAATTTCTGATAATAGCGGTAGCCGGCAATTTCCCACCACATTCGTCACCTCTCGTCACAAATTTCAAAATTGTCCCTCCAGTGTCGTGAACATTAGAGTCCTCCTACAGTCGTTACACCGCATTTCGCCCGGTCACTACCAAGGTTTCGCCCATGACGCAGCAAACTATAGGAACTTTTTTGCTTTTTCGTTTTTATTCCGTCTNTAGTGTTCAACACAAGAGACACGCATCAATAGATTTTTAAAATCAATATATTTCTACATACATCCCCACCCTCAAATCGGTTTTAGGAAATCGAGAAACGGGCAATTTTAACTGGTCGTTCACCTAAAACAAGAAGAATTTCGGCATTACCTTGATCGCTATGTCTTGTAGTAAGTTGCTGAGGTGTTCATCGAATTCCTTTCCCTCACCGTCACCTGGGTGGTCGTTCCTGTGTGCCTTCAAAGAAAAAAACGAAATGAACTAAAAAACGCCGATCTTCCATGTTTTCCAACCTCTTTATTCACCGATCGTCGAAAGCAAAAAGACTTTTAGTCATACAGTTAATGTGAAGAGATACTTTGAGTACAAAATGATCCCAACGGCACGTTAAAATGTTTTCATTTTGAATCGCAAACAACCAATGAGACGAGGGCTTTCATGACCTCAAGCTATTAGGGTTTTCCGAAAACAGGTCAAGGTCTTGACCTAATTCCATCTGTCTGTTAACGATCATACTCTTTCCTCTTCATTTCAGTTAAAAACGTCATGAAACGGATTTAACGTAAGTTAGTTCAGTTCAAATAATGCTCATTCAACAAAACGCCAAATATTTTCAAAGTTAACTGAATTAAACGTGTTTTTTATTTAGTTTTTACTTTTGGTGGTGCACCGTAGTGACCGCTGCAGGGAGTGACAGCTGACTCATGCATTATGGGTATTTGCCATGTTTAATGAGGTTTCTTTGAACCCCCACCCTATTTAAAAAAATAAAAATCAACAGTAAAATAAGACGAACACAAGCGGGACTGAAAGTTATAGAACTTGACATGTTTGAGATAGCTCTCTTCTGACAAAACTCATCCTGTGGTCTTAATGGGTGGACTTCTCAGCTAGATGGCGCCATTTTCATGTCCAGTGACTGGCTGTTTTAACTTACTTCTTTGACTGCATTCCTCATCGTCATAAAATCTTCCAGGTTCCCCAGCTAAAACAAATCAAAAGAATGATTGAAACAGGACAATAGGAACAAGCCTGAAATAAAAGTCGAAGACAAATCCTGGAACTTGGGGGTTGGTCGGTCATTCGCTTTTATGGGCTTCTAGTCGTTCACAGCAGACATATTCTTATTGTACCTGTGGTGATCAGTACAGAGGACGATGTTGCTTATACAAACCACAGGCGCTTGGGTTTATCGCAAATGACGTCACTCAATAATATATATAAGAAAACATGTTTTCTTATATATATATTGTGACGTCATTTGCGAAAAACCCAAGCGCCTGTGATACAAACCGAGCGCACAACTTTCTTAAAATAAAATGCGCTTTGTTGCAGAATGATGTCGTTGATTGCATTTTTTCCATAGAAGCTGCAGTAAACACGTCCAGATCACTACAGGGCGCTTCCTAATAAGATGAATAAATAAAATTCATACGTGCTCAACCGGTTTTACTGTGTTCAAAACAATCTGTTACACATATCACACCATAGTGTGTCTCTCTAAAAATTTCCATTGCATGTTCAGTTTCTATTAAATCAAGTGTAAAAGCGCCGAGAACTTTTAAACGTTGCACGCATCAAAAACGTACCTCTGGCTCGGGCTTGCTTTCAGACATTCCTGATTAACTGACGTAGGCCCACATATTCATATACACCGTACTTTTTGTGTTATTGTTACAAATTCTCTCTATTTGTTCTCGTGGAGTACATCGATCGTTGCTACAACATGGCGATCGTTAGCCAAGTTAACACGAGATATGGATCACAGTCTGAGCCTAGGAGTACGAAATACACGAGAAGTTCCGCTCAGAGGGGTGACTTTCATAAGATTCCCAAAGAAAGAGTATTTTTTGTTTTTGCGAACAAATTCGGATGGGAGTTTGAAACTTTACAAAGCTTAGCTACACTTTTCCAACCACGCAAACTTGCACAAAAGTTTTTAATATTATCTTTATTGTCAAAACGTTGGCTGCCAAAGGTGTACTCACGTTCTGTAACATGTTGTACCGTTACAGCTGTCCAAGAATCATCAGCCAACGAAATCAATCTAAAAAGGGGTGGTGAAACAAAACCCTGCGAAAGGGTGACCTTTTCGAGGAAGTGCTCTACATGTAGATCTCTTTGTCGAACCCTCTCCCCAAATGAGGGTATCCTAATTTCCCAGCTGCACACATTTTCAAAAATATAACCCCTCCCGGGATCTGCGAAGGAGTATCGCCGTAGCGCAGCCTTGAGACCCGTCCTTATTCAACATTAGAGCCAATATAATCCTTTATTACACAGTTACTTTTATTTGTTCAGTAAAATTATTGCAGGCGGTCGGGTGCCGAGTTGCATCGGACTTGCGCAGGTCGGGCCCATTCCACAAAACACCTGATTTGAAACTCACGAGAACTCTCTTACATATAGCCACAGGCTCTTCATGAGAGGGGTTGCAGATGTTCTTTGCCATGTAGGCCACATTCATCTGCTATTGGTGCTACTGCTATCCACTAGAACCAAGTTACTGTCCACAATTTCACTGCTTCCGCTTGTCTGGTCATCTCACCTCCAGCGGATCCAGGACTTTGAGTTGGGGACCGGAGCAGGGCAGAGTATTAGCCATGATTTTGCGACATTCGCACCCCGAATTGCCAAATAGAATCTGGGAGAATTTTAGGGAGGAAGGGCCCCGTGCCCCCCCNCCCCCCCCCCCCCTCTTAAGTCCTCCACTGGTCCATGGCAGTAGGATGCAGTGAATCTACAGAGCACTAGCGTCTACAGCAGCAGTTGCCAGTCCACACATCGTGTATGAAGAGGCCCTCTTGCAGCCCCCTTAAATCCGCCACTGCTATTCACTGAGGTGGAAAAAGGACTGACTGGTCAAATTTATGCGCGCACCTAGGGGGGGGAGCTCGAATGAGCCCCCTCATTTGGCGAAGTGGGCAAAAAAGTCCGCCTCAGAGAAACAAAAACTCCGAGAAAACGAGACAAAAGTACACAGGAATTCGGCGCGAATGCACAATTCATAGGTCTGAACCAAGTACCCCGTATTTTGTCCCCGTTTTCTTTTTTTTACTAAAAGGTCCGCATACCGAAAAATTCGAACCCCCTATATTTTGGGCTAGTGCGCGCATTGGGAAACAGTGGCTTAATTTTTATTGTTTAACTGGTCAAATCACTAGCACTCCTCAGGAATATAACGGGATACTCACCTCGATAGATACCTGTGTCTCACTTCCAGGCGAGTCGTCTTTGAAAAGGTACGACTGAATTGCCATCGCCATGATGTGACAGGATTACTAACAAACGCTCTTAGTCTGAGTACAATCTGTATGGCCTCCTTTGCCCTGTCGAAGTGGCGAGTGACTTATTCGTTCTCAACTTGGGGTTGTAGTTTTGCGGTATTGTGCAGTGCGCGTATTACCTGACTTATTTATAGATTACCGAGACATGAAGGTCATGGTCGTGACCTCAAAATATTAGTAAGGTTAGTGTGGATTACGCGGGAACTCCAGTCACGTACAAAACAATGGGAACGGCACAACAGTAGGATTTAGGCAATGCAGTTTTTGTTTGCTTTTTGCGGAAGGTCAACGAAGTTATCGTTACCTTATCTCTATGTGTTGTTTATACGTATTGTGTTATGTTCAACTTAGAGTGGGGCAAAACCGGGCTGCGTTTGTCGGTTAATAAGGATATCCGACGTCGACACGACCTTGCGACGAAAACTCACTAAGAAAAAATGTATTCAAAAACCCAGAATCCCACGGTTCAGCGTGTCTCAGGGAACATGCCAATGCCATAAACGTACTGTTGATGGGACATTTCTCTTTATTCATACGCCGTTGTCAACCAGGCTCCGTCGGTGAGCCGGCTATGTCTACGATCGGTCCTTTCTAAACCTGAAAAGGTCTTCATGCCTAAGCAGACTACCGACAAGTAATTAGGAGTCCGAAAGTATCATCCATTTTTGTAAGATTCATGGCCACCCCTGGGCGGCTTTAGTTCGATTCATATCAAACTACTGCAAACGAAATCAACTGAAAAGGACCTCATGTATACATGAATCGCTACTTCAGCTGGGTCATTCAAGTTGATTTCGTTTGCGATGCTAATGGCCAAGCAAAATTTCTTAGGCCAACAAAGGTGCTTTTGGCCGAGTCACCTCTCAGACAACTGTGTAAAACTCCCTAGGCCTTCTCAATAAATAGGCCTACATCAGTAGTATTTTAATACACAATGCTTTCACACTCTAGGGATAATTTGCCTATTGAGACACCAAACCCACGGGGCGAGATAGTAAGAATAAAACCATTTGACTTGTATTTTTTCTGTAAAAATGAAATGTAGATTTCTAGTGAACAGCTACGGTACCGACTTGACTCGAGTTTATCAGGTTCATCCAGCCGGGGAGGTCATATCGCAAACGGTGCGGTCAACTGGAAGTTTGTAAACAGCGACGAATAGGCTAGTTGCCAAAATACGTGTCACAGGTCACGAATTTAAGTCGCTTTTCCGAATGCGGAAATACCATTCGTACATTACCTGGCGTTCGTGTGAACCATCACGTTGCCACTGGGTGCACACCAATAAACAATCTAGAATTTCTAGGAAATTCATCCTGCATTTCAGTAAAAGTTGACCTGAATCTTTCTTTTGGCTGAACACTTTCTGTTTGTCAGTCAAATTATGACTTTGGGCTTAAGAGGATACCAAACTTGTAACTTTTAGAATTTACTGGATGGGCGGGCCAGCAAACTTTCATAGGCCCTATAGGCTCTCATATTCAATTAATTCAAAAAAGGTCTATTGACTTATTTAATTTGTTTGCCTCCCACTCACCTCTTGAACTCCAACGAGTTCGAACCTTGTGAGCAATACATTCGCGATGGCCCCAATCACTTTGTTTACTCACAGAACTCTAGCCCGAGTTCTGATGTAGGCCTACTGATGAAACGTGCTTTTCAAACTAAAATATATTGGTTGAACGCAGTTCGGGACTCGTTTTATTTCGTAACCACAGCTTACGTGGTGTTAGTGTATATATCTCAGTTACCAACAACTTCTCGCCTAGAGTTAATAGCGTAACAATTGGGGTTCTCACCCATATGCGCATTTAGTGTACAGGAAAAGATTGAGAAGAACGTACATGAATATTAATTAAAGAACAAACAGTAGAGACTTTTGTAAACGCCTATCACTGGTGGGAACGTGAATTCTTGAAATCCCCTGGGATTATCGCATGGCTGACACAAAATTTTGGGGGCAGGCCTATATTAGACCCCGTGCCGATCCCGAAAACGGAGATGAAAAGAATCTCCTTCCCGCAACTTTTTGGAGAATGAGTATGCGGCCATCTTTGAACATATATATATAGGTGGTCCCTCGTGAAAAAAAATGTTGTAAAGACAACCAGGAGGGAGCTCGCCACAATCGCGAGTAAGTTACCGAACGTTGGCACACGAGTTTTCCATAGCGGGGATACGATCGAACCCCTCCTTGCAGTGATCGCGTTCTGAAAGCATGTGTAACAGGAGTGCCCTGGACATGATTATGTAAGATATATGCCCCCTCTAGTGGTCAAGCTGTGTACTACGTATGGAATTTTCCTATGATTTCCAGTCCTTTGGACATGGCCAAATATGGTCAGAACCTATAGGAGCTACTATGGGCCTTGCCCTTCAGATCGTGTCTGATTGGTTGAAATTGTGTACTTAAGCTTTGTCTCTGTCAGACTCGAGGAGTCCAGTCGCAGAGTTCAAGAAGCAAACATTTACACCTTCACTCACACCAAATTTCAACTGTTTGTGCAGCTCATTCGGGCTCCTCCGGCCCGAACTTGGTTGCCAATAGTTTAGCCCCAGCAATTCTCGGGCTCCTCCCGAGCTTGATTGCATCTCACCTTTCGGATCTGCCAATAACCAAATTGCCCCGTTCTTGCACACACAATCAGCGACTGGCTTGCCCGTGTATCACTAGAGAACTCACAACGCTGCGATACTAAATCATGGAACAACTGGATTGCTTATAAGTGTGAAATATTTTAGTTATATATTCTTACAATAAACCTATGTATTATTCACCAACTTTTAGTTTTCAATATCACCCTCAATCCGCACCCCGCCGGGCTCGTAAAATCGGGGCGCCTTGGTCGTAGATACCGCCCCGTTACACATGCAACATACTTCCGGTGTGTACGTGATAAATATTAACCTGCCTCCCGTTCAGTAACTCTAGGACCTCGCTAAAAAGCAAGACTTCGCGAGATTACGTGAGGTATTGCCAAGTATTTTAAATGAGAACACGTGACTTTGACTAGGTTTTAGCTAGGTCCTCAGCGTAGGTCCTAGCGTCTACTGAACGCACGCCTGGTTCCCGGGCCTCACAAGCTGACGTCACGGAAACCTCGAGGGTCTGTGCAGGAGACTCTGATAAATATCAGAGCGGGACTAAATCATATTCTCCTCAGAGATTTGTGTTGAAAATGCTACCCTTTTGTTGTGATTTTAGCCAAAATCATGATATTGTACGCTGTCTGGCAGCAGGGACTTCAGACGAAAAAAGGTTGTCGCAATCACCACCATTACAATGCCTCGCCATTCCTTATCGTTATAGCGTTAACCACGGGAAAACCGGGCAGCAATACTCTGGCGACCTTTCGCTCTAAATACAATGGAGGATAACTTAAAAATGCTGTGATTGGTTGTCCCAATTTTACTGACGTAACTCGAAATCAGCTAATTAACATATCGTCATTTTGTTTTCAGGTAGTCTAATTTGGCGGCTGGTCAACATGAGGTGGGGTTGTTTTAGGTTTTTTTTTTGATACGAGACTGGCACTCCATACTCATTTGTTCAAACATTAAACCGTGGTTCGTCAACTATTGATGTCCCTTGCTGTTGACGTAGCGACAGGTCTACTGAGAAATACCCATGTACTTGTTGGTACACCGCAGTTTACGATTTTTTATAGCTATAAATATTCAGTTGGTACAACAGGGGTCCCCGCAGTAAACAGATGTGCCCGAGGACCCATGATATTATTATGACGGCCAAGGCTAAGTGAGAGACCAAAACATTATTCAGCTAAGCACATAATCGTTGTGCCACAACGTGGAGCGCGGCGGAGCCTGTGGTTTGACTCAGGAGTGAGGCAGTGGGAGCCGATTCAACTCATCCACAACGCTTCACAACTTTTGAGTGAAATTGGCAAGGGCACATAGACTTCTTGGTCAAATTAGCGTTGGCCTTGTGATAACTTCGCTGAACAATTTTTCTGACTATTTTAACTCTGAAGCTGATGCGAACACTATCGCTTACTTCGCGGTTAACCATAATTAACATCGAAGCTTCGATAGTATCAGAATTAACTGTGTGGGCAATTCGTAGTCGTTCGCAAACATGTTTAAAGGAGAATGCCACCCGATTTAATTAGTCTTTTTACACCCTTAATCGTTCTATCATGTTCCACAGTTTACGGTATATCTTACCTCGCCGAGAGGTGTCGTGTTGACCTGTGAGGAAGGTGGGAAACGACGCAGCGACGTCAGTAGTTCTTCTGCAGAGTGAGTGCCGCTATGGTGTGGTGTATCGTCCCCCCTTGTGCGAACTATGAAGCTGCGAAGAAAGCGGGTATATGTTTTTTTTCGATTTCCTCGAGAGTGGCTCGCGGTAGTGAAGAATGAAAAGTTGGCAATCAAGTATGAGGCCGTGAGGCTTCTCCGTGTCTGTCAGTGGCCTGCCGGCATTTCGTCGGATCGGTTGTAGATCAGTTTTTGATTATGGAAAATTGTAACTGGCCATGAAAACATAAACAATTACAATTAATTCAAGGCGTGAGAACATAAAGTTTTATATAACCTATTTGATGACTGACTTGTTGGTGAGGCTTATGTTAACGCGGGTCCTCTGAGCGTAGAGTGTTTTCGCCAGTTCTTTTTCTCAGCCCTAACTGAAACGTCGTCAGCACACCTCTGTTTAGATGCGGTGCAAAATCAGGATCGTTCGTGAGACACATCTGCACTTCTCCAAGAAGGCGTTTCACTTGCGGAATTTCGTGGCAGCAAACCTAAGCGTCAGTCGTTTGCATTATCGTGCAGTTAGCTCACTGACACCATGACAAGTCATTCAAACGGTTGGCGGAACTATTGTGTTCCGTTGTCCTTATGCACGTTCACGGGGCCTCTCTATTATTTCTTGATCAGTGTATCCCGGTTTAGCCTGTGAAACCTAACGATATTCATATCTATACCACCTCGAATGGCAGATACAACCGTGTAATAGCCCATAAAGTTATCTCACTAGTGAGATAACATTTTGGCGGGAAACCGAGGCCGGATGCGAACCCGGGCCTCAAGAGTTTTGAGTCGCCGACTTTACCACTACACCACTCAGCGGCTGACGTCATCGAACGTGAAAATAAAATACTTAAATGAGCACGCGCAACAATCCATGTTCAGCAAAGGGTATTGCACCGATGTTTATACGCTATGAAAAATAAGACGCATAATTTCCATAAAAACGATATTCTAATTCAGTGGAATTTTTCTCTCGCGTTCTCACTTGTAAATCACTGATCTCCAATTTGAATTCGGGTATCGTGTCGTCGAGATCCTTTGACTTGAGCATTATAGTCAGTTACTAGTGGTAACCTACTTTAGCAGACGATATTTTCCTGGTCGAAGCTTAGCGTGGTAACATGTGTAGTAAGCTATAATAGTTGCTAAACCTTAATTTATAGATTCACTTTATTTCTATTTTGTTTTATTTTTCAATTGGTTTTGAGTAAAAGCATTATTTGACAAAAATAGCTCGGCTTTTCTTAACAGGTCACGACCTCCGACCCCGGGCCTCTGACATAGAAAGTAGTTACAAAGCCGAGGCGAGTCGAGAAAGGTAGATCGATTCATTGCAATGTTTCTTGTTCAATATGTGGTGTAAATAGATTGTTACACGTTCTCAGTCGTTAGCCCCCTTATCTACGCCCCGAGGGTGATAATTCTTCAAAATCCACTCGGTCTCTAGATAACGGGGGATAACGACTTCGCCATGTAATAATCTATATGCAATATTCGAATCATTGCTAGTGTACACTGACTTTTGCCCTGACGTTTCGCGGCTAATTCACCAAAATAACCACGTGCACATTTTTTTCTGTGGCTCACTAGTGTAGCCTTTTCGTGACTGGAAGTTTAGTTTCCAACTTTGGCTGGTTTAGTGTTCGTGATGTCTTCATTCCGGCCGCGATATGAGCCTGATCGATCGGGTTCCGACTCGCGGCCAATGATTGGCCAGGATAGCAAGCGTTTCGTGTGTTTGGAACTAAAAACAATCGCAAGTCTAAAATTTCAACACACATCTATGTTCTCCTGTCTGTATTTCACGGACGAATAATTTGAATTTATCACCGAACAGACCCCAAACTCCCGCGACCGACCTTAGTAAATTGGCCCGGCTACCGATCGAACTTTGTAGGCTACGGTACATCCAAATACCTAAACCTAAAAATCCGTAACAGCGAAATAAAATTACACGTTTGTTCAATTACTCGACGTATTTGTAAGGGTTTTACATCGAATTTTGATGATTTATTGGTGTAAAACGATGAAATCAAGCGATAAGCTGACACCCGAGTAAGCGTGTTGTGAACTGCTGAACAGACTACATTCGAACCTCTGACGTCATTGGTTAATTTCAACACCTCCGTCTGCCGTCAGGTGTCGGGTAAAAGAGCTGTACTTGCTGTTACCGAGTGGAACTACTCGATCTAAACTGATACAAACTAAGTTGTTTGGGTGGTATGCTCCTTTAAGTCTGATCAGCGCGCCACCTGTAGGCCGCACATTTACATTAATATACGATCTGGCGTTATCAGCATTTCTTGGCTAAAATAGGATTTAGTATCCCTTTAATGTGGCTTAGTAAACTTCGGTTAATTGTCGGACTCGGTGATAACTATAGAAAAACTCTTAGCTCAGAAATCCCATCACGTTTTTCTAGACTACGTGTTTTTGGAAAACGTTACTACGGTGTTAAGAAATTCAAACGATTTCGACAAGTGACGTTAGCTTGCTTTATTCACATGCTCACATATACATTACAAACGTTCTTAATAACCTTTTACCTGACAGTTCAATGAGTGCGTTATAGAAGGCACTTCGACAAATTTTCATCTCATTAGTTACAACTCCGGTCCAAATCCAAATATAAAGCCTTTGCAGTTCTTGACTTACTTGAAACTGATCGTGTGAGTTGACCAAGTTTGTAATGTCGTTGATTTCCACATCTGGATCGACTGTAGAGAATACTAATTAAAACACCTTGTGTGTTATTTTGTTACTATTCTGTAATTTTTACATAATGAATTGTGATAATTCTACCGTAAGCAGTAGGCTATAGTTTGATGACAAATGTACAGTCTGTGGACAGTGACGGTGTGGCTAGTTCTTTGTAGGGGAGGGCCAGGTGAGAAAATGCACCTCCTCCCCCCCACTACTGACTTACAATGGCTTCAGAGGACTGGGCATTATGAGTAACTGTGGTTTCTGTGTCATTGTCGTCTCCACGAATGCCATAGTAAAAAATGTGTATCTACATTGTTATTTGCCACTTTACTACGTAAGCCAACCGACTAGAGCGACGTCTTTCGTGAAAATGTGTTATTTGCGGCATATCGTGAATGAGGTCTGCCAGTTTTGTTTGCCCAATATGTAAGTTTAACAAATCACAACTAAATAAAAGGAATCGACACATCGCCAGTGATTCAAATGCAGAGATCGGGAGCGTGCGTCGCGTCATTGGCACAGAATAATTTCATTGACATATTGGGATTGCTGAGCTCGGCTATATTGTCTACACTAGAAATGGAAGCAAAAATACTCAGTTGCTGATTGCAACTTACTACAGATCGGATTCTGCCGTGCAATCATCATTTTGGTGGGAGGTAGTCAACGCAGAATAATGGATGGCCGCGTCGGCAGAAGGCTTGAGAAGCCAGGTTGGCCTGTGTCGGCCGTGAGCTTGACTGGTTTACCGGAGAACAAAAGGACTTTTACCCAGACATCACCATAATTCCAAAGAAGAGTTCTAAATGTATATTACGTAGAATTTCAAGGACTATAATTGGAAATCAGCTGGGTTAGGCACTGCGCTGTCGTCAACGGCTAAGCCGAGATACGTCATACTTTTTGCTCGCAGGTCTCAGGGAGTTCTAGTGCATCTCGCAGTAGGGCTAGCTGTTTCTGGCTTTGTCACTCGGTTTTTTTTTTGCAGATACATGTACCTCAACTGCACTGGTTCCAAGACTGGAGTTTGGCCACCCTGTATGGAGCATTTTTGGGAGGGGCTATGAGTGGAATTGTTTCCAACCCGTGGATCATAGTGCTGCTATCAAATTGTAGAGAAGTCACTTATCAAATAACCGTGTAACTCAGTGTGACCGGGAATTTAAAGTGACACAATCGGTGAGAACACTTTTTAAGACCAGCCCCTGATATCGCATTCTGATGAATATCTCTCACATCTGCTTTTTATTAGTGGAGAATGAACCTGTTGTGAACCGCTTCTGAAATCCTACTTAGAACGAATCGAGTAAAAATAAAGAAGACATTCAAGCCCACGAGTATCATGAGAATATCGAAACAGAATTACCCAGTAGACTATCCGAAATCCACGTCAGTGTTGGTCTAAAAAGGATGTTACAGGTATTCCATTAAAGATGTGCCGATTGAAGGAATTGCGGGCCAGGGTCCATAAGATGTGGGGTTTTATTGTGCAATGACAAAAACCCGAGGTGGTTCGTAGAGAAAAACACACGTGTTGGATATGATGTATTAAAAGCTTCTGGTGTGGTAGTATAAAGATATTGTATATAACTTGCAAGTGAACCGGCCTATTCGACCAATCAGAATGCGTGCCAAATACAAAACTAATCAATGGGGAAGAAGCCTGGGCTGGGATGCCTGCAAATAAAAGTCAAGTCATAACAATAGAAGCAGCTGACTAGGATTACAGAGTTAAGCTGCTACAGGTATGTGAATACAATAGGTTAACAATATCACTAAGCATATAAACACCTAGCATAATAGAGGGTTTATCAAATCACTAAACTGAAATCTACAGAAAGCAAGGACATGAAACAAATGTAATGAACTAAGATCCATTCCATGAAGAAGTAAGTAGATGTTCCAAGAATGTCTTCACTCAAAAATAGATAACTTTAAACTTAATATGTACAAGGAAATATCTAAACTAATAAACCATGAAAAACTGTCATAAACCCATTCCAATATTCTCCCCGGGCGCGAAAATTGAAAATGGTGAAAATAACAGAAATAGTCGAAATGCAAAATAAATCAGGCAAACATAAAATAACTCAATACTGAAATGAAACAGCAAACAAATGTGAAACAAGACAATTTGTACAGTGAACGATATATATAAGTCACAATCGAGTATATGAAGTCCGTATCATGCAGTTTATGCTGACGTTTCCAACGGGTAAAGTTTCTTAAGTTGCTTACATCGCTGGAAATGGGAACAGCCCACTATTTCGAAGGTTTACCACTCGGAAGCTTCACTATTCCGAAGGTTCGACATATTTGCGTATTTGGCGATCACTTTCAATGCCAACTTCTACCGTACAACTTCTACCGTACTATGCAAACCAAAATAGCTGAATAACAGCCTGTATTTTAAATGAGAACGCGTGACTTTGACTAGGTTTTAGCTAGGTACTAGCGTCTGCTGAACGCACGTCAGATCTCAAATTTTTGCTGTTTTGTTTCTTGGTCGAGTTTAAGGCATTCACCGTGACACCGCACTACTTTTTGGGAGCTCTTTCGTTCTATATACATGTAGCTTACTTAGGTCGTAGGGCTAGACTTTTTTGCTTAGGTATAGATATTCACTTCTAGACTGCCCTTGTTAGCCTTTGGTGTAGGCACCACGCGCGTGGCCTATGAATAACATAAAGCCTCCTTTTATCGTATGTACGATTCTGTCATCTACACAAACAGCGGCACTCGGGCAAAGTTGGCTGAGTACGGCCCGATGCCACGTGAAGCGCTTTGAATCTGAAGCAAATTCAAAATTATTACTAATTCAGTTATCATTGTAGTTAGTAGCACCAGTAGCTGCAACAATTTTGCTGTTGTTGTCCATTTACATGTATATCCTATCTTTAACGAATATGGTCGGACTGGACCTTTTGAGCGGGAGAGGAGTTCGATCGAATCCCCCGAACCCTCCTGGCTACGGGCCGGTACTATTAATGATAAAAATAAAATTAATGATAAAAGTAAAAAGATGATACATAAACTAGAATCTTTATTTAATTCAACTGCAATTCAGTCACTATTTCCAAAAAGATTATACAACATAGTGGTTGGATACCCCCTCCTCAGCGTGGATGCCCGGGGCCGTCGCCACGATGACTGAGCACCATAGACAACATCTATGAATCATAAATTTGAACGTGTTTTATATTCACTATGAAGACAAAAAACTAATCAGTTCCATTGCCCGCATATCTGTAACGTGCAAATGANCCCCCCCACTACTGACTTACAATGGCTTCAGAGGACTGGGCATTATGAGTAACTGTGGTTTCTGTGTCATTGTCGTCTCCACGAATGCCATAGTAAAAAATGTGTATCTACATTGTTATTTGCCACTTTACTACGTAAGCCAACCGACTAGAGCGACGTCTTTCGTGAAAATGTGTTATTTGCGGCATATCGTGAATGAGGTCTGCCAGTTTTGTTTGCCCAATATGTAAGTTTAACAAATCACAACTAAATAAAAGGAATCGACACATCGCCAGTGATTCAAATGCAGAGATCGGGAGCGTGCGTCGCGTCTTTGGCACAGAATAATTTCATTGACATATTGGGATTGCTGAGCTCGGCTATATTTTCTACACTAGAAATGGAAGCAAAAATACTCAGTTGCTGATTGCAACTTACTACAGATCGGATTCTGCCGTGCAATCATCATTTTGGTGGGAGGTAGTCAACGCAGAATAATGGATGGCCGCGTCGGCAGAAGGCTTGAGAAGCCAGGTTGGCCTGTGTCGGCCGTGAGCTTGACTGGTTTACCGGAGAACCAAAGGACTTTTACCCAGACATCACCATAATTCCAAAGAAGAGTTCTAAATGTATATTACGTAGAATTTCAAGGACTATAATTGGAAATCAGCTGGGTTAGGCACTGCGCTGTCGTCAACGGCTAAGCCGAGATACGTCATACTTTTTGCTCGCAGGTCTCAGGGAGTTCTAGTGCATCTCGCAGTAGGGCTAGCTGTTTCTGGCTTTGTCACTCGGTTTTTTTTTGCAGATACATGTACCTCAACTGCTCTGGTTCCAAGACTGGAGTTTGGCCACCCTGTATGGAGCATTTTTGGGACGTGCTATGAGTGGAATTGTTTCCAACCCGTGGATAGTGCTGCTATCAAATTGTAGAGAAGTCACTTATCAAATAACCGTGTTACTCAGTGTGACCGGGAATTTAAAGTGACACAATCGGTGAGAACACTTTTTAAGACCAGCCCCTGATATCGCATTCTTATGAATATCTCTCACATCTGCTTTTTATTAGTGGAGAATGAACCTGTTGTGAACCGCTTCTGAAATGCTACTTAGAGCGAATCGAGTAAAAATAAAGAAGGCATTCAAGCCCACGTGTATCACGAGAATATCGAAACAGAATTGCCCAGTAGACTATCCGAAATCCACGTCAGTGTTGGTCCAAAAAGGATGTTACAGGTATTCCATTAAAGATGTGCCGATTGAAGGAATTGTGTGCCAGGGTCCATAAGATGTGGGGTTTTATTGTGCAGTGACAAAAACCCGAGGTGGTTCGTAGAGAAAAACACACGTGTTGGATATGATGTATTAAAAGCTTCTGGTGTGGTAGTATAAAGATATTGTATATAACTTGCAAGTGAACCTATTCGACCAATCAGAATGTGTGCCAAATACAAAACTAATCAATGGGGAAGAAGCCTGGGCTGGGATGCCTGCAAATAAAAGTCAAGTCTTAACAATAGAAGCAGCTGACTAGGATTACAGAGTTAAGCTGCTGCAGGTATGTCAGTGAATACAATAGGTTAACAATGTCACTAAGCATATAAACACCTAGCATAACAGAGGGTTTATCAAATCAACTGAAATCTACAGAAAGCAAGGACATGAAACAAATGTAATGAACTAAGATCTATTCCATGAAGAAGTAAGTAGATGTTCCAAGAATGTCTTCACTCAATAATAGATAACGTACAAGGAAATATCTAAACTAATAAACCATGAAACACTGTCATAAACCCATTCCAATATTCTCCCCGGGCGCGAAAATTGAAAATGTTGAAAATAACAGAAATAGTCGAAATGCAAAATAAATCAGGCAAACATAAAATAACTCAATACTGAAATGAAACAGCAAACAAATGTGAAACAAGACAATTTGTACAGTAAACGATATATATAAGTCACAATCGAGTATATGGAGTCCGTATCATGCAGTTTATGCTGACGTTTCCAACGGGTAAAGTTTCTTAAGTTGCTTACATCGCTGGAAATGGGAACAGCCCACTATTTCGAAGGTTTACCACTCGGAAGCTTCACTATTCCGAAGGTTCACATATTTGCGTATTTGACGATCACTTTCAATGCCAAATTCTATCGTACTACTTCTACCGTACTATGCATGCAATTAAACCAAAATAGCTGAACAACAGCCTGCCGTTCAGTAACGCTAGGACCTCGCTAAAAAGCAAGACTTCGCGAGATTACGTGAGATATTGCGGTGTATTTTAAATGAGAACGCGTGACTTTGACTAGGTTTTAGCTAGGTCCTAGCGTAGGTCCTAGCGTAGGTCCTAGCGTAGGTCCTAGCGTAGGTCCTAGCGTAGGTCCTAGCGTAGGTCCTAGCGTAGGTCCTAGCGTAGGTCCTAGCGTAGGTCCTAGCGTAGGTCCTAGCGTAGGTCCTAGCGTCTACTGAACGCACGTCAGATCTCAAATTTTTGCTGTTTTGTTTCTTGGTCGAGTTTAAGGCATTCACACCGCACTACTTTTTGGGAGCTCTTTCGTTCTATATACATGTAGCTTACTTAGGTCGTAGGGCTAGGACTTTTATGCTTAGGTATAGATATTCACTTCTAGACTGCCCTTGTTAGCCTTTGGTGTAGCCACGACGCGCGTGGCCTATGAATAACATAAAGCCTCCTTTTATCGTATGCACGATTCTGTCATCTACACAAACAGCGGCACTCGGGCAAAGTTGGCCGAGTACGGCCCGATGCCACGTGAAGCGCTTTGAATCTGAAGCAAATTCAAAATTATTACTAATTCAGTTATCATTGTAGTTAGTAGCACCAGTAGCTGCAACAATTTTGTTGTTGTTGTCCATTTATATCCTATCTTCAACGAATATGGTCGCCGGACTGGACCTTTTGAGCGGGAGAGGAGTTCGATCGAATCCCCCGAACCCTCCTGGCTACGTGCCCGTACTATTAATGATAAAAGTAAAATTAATGATAAAAGTAAAAAGATGATACATAAACTAGAATCTTTATTTAATTCAACTGCAATTCAGTCACTATTTCCAAAAAGATTATACAACATAGTGGTTGGATACCCCCTCCTCAGCGTGGATGCCCGGGGCGGTCGCCACGATGACTGAGCACCATAGACAACATCTATGAATCATAAATTTGAACGTGTTTTATATTCACTATGAAGATAAAAAACTAATCAGTTCCATTGCCCGCATATCTGTAACGTGCAAATGAAATGATTGTCAATCTATCTAAACTGAACAACTATCAGGACTCGTTGATTCCCACGAATTGCGAATAACAAGTTCGCAACATGAACAGAATATTTCATCTACGTTACAGCTTTGATATTTTCCCCGCAATCTAACACGACCATACGAACCCAATGTCAGGTGCCGCCGAGGTGTTTTTCAGCCTTTTTGCAGAACACCATATCAAACATAAAAATACGGACTGTTCCAAAGAGAGGTCAACAACCGATCTACTGAAGTTCTTCCTCGTGCGTCGCACTGAGAACGCACCGTTTTCCAGCACTTCACGTGATTGGGTCTGCGAAATTCAACTTTCGGTAAAACAGTGTTCCCCATCTGGCGTAGTTAGGGCGGTTCATGGCAAAGAATACATCTAGCATTGTCGGAAAAATGTTAATATAGCAACTGACGTCATTGGTCTTGGCGCATCTCTGGAGTTCTATGTGGGCTCGGTTTATGAGAAAGTTGTAGATGTCCCAAAAGTGATCATTTTTGCCAAATTTGTCACTAATCACTGTGTGAAATGAAGGTAGTTGGCGCGTATACATAACGCAGACGACAGCAAAAAGGACGGCATTTTGATTATTCCTCGTTTTAGAAAACGGACAATCGCCGCACAAATAAAAAAGTTCATGTTAACTCAACGTTTCGTCTATTCATAAGACATGTTGTCCTGCTGTACATATCCTGATGGTGTTTTATCAATAGACGAAAAGTTGAGTTAACATGAACTTTTTTATTCGTGTGGCGATTGTCCGTTTTCTAATCGTACTTTTGCCAAAAATGATGTAATTTCCTCGTTTTAGCAGTTGCATCAAATGACTGCCGAAAACAGAGGGACGCACTACAGGCAGACTGGTAAAATAGGAATTAAACAAAATATCGAAATTCGTGCAAACACAGTGTGCTATCCGTCTCGGACAGGTTTTAGGTTTTTTTTTAGTAGTGAATCATATGGAGTATTCCGCTGTTCTCGCAGAGACTTGTGAGGTTGCTCCATCCTCAGGCGCTATGTTTCTGGTTTTCATGCCCTGACGTAAACTTGCGGACAAAAATCTCTCACCTTGTGTGGTAACCTATGTCGTACGGACTCACTGGCTTTATTGGAAATCGAAGTGTATGGTTCCTCAATGTGATGCTTATTCAACGTGAATGGGCTTATAATCAATTTTTTTTTTCAATTCTTTATTTGTCTGATGGGAGCACCCCACCGATGAAATTGTTTGGCATCTTACTATTGTGCCACGTGCAGTGATGCTGACCATCGGGCAATTGGTTTCAAACGGTTACATGGTGGGTTGATCTAGCTCAACTCATGTACTTGGGCGTGTCTGGCGGGGATAGCACACCACTAGATTTGTCTGGCAGTATTTATTCTTGATACCCGTGTATTGTAAACGGGCGGTAGCGGAAATACTGTTACCGAATAATTGGTTTTCACCTAGTCGTTAAATTACACTTTACACTTAAAATTGTCTCTTAAAAAGACCTCATTTTCTTCAGCTATCCTTTCTAGTTCTATACATATTCTCGACTAGATGACTTTGACGTAGGAAATTACACCGTTATATTACGCCGCAGACATACATGGGCGATAATACTCCTCCACAAAAAGTTATCATCTCAAAAGACAGCAAATAAAATCGAAAGAAACATGCGCTTGTCATGCGCGCACCCAGTCTTTAATATGGGGGTCTCGAATTTCTGACGATGTGGACCTTTTGCTGAAAAAAAGACGACAGGGCTAAACAAAACGGGGTACCACCTTCAGAACTGTGAGCTGTGCGTCTGGACCATTTTGGTGGACTTTGTCTCGTTTTCTGGGACTTTTTGTTTCTCTGTGGCGGAGTTTTTTGCCCACTTCGCCAAATGGGGGGTCGTTTGAGCCCCCCGAGCCCCCCCCCCCCATGCGTGCGCGCATGTTTATATACATGGAGTTATGAAGAACACATACCATGATGACCCTGGAGGCAATTTAGTCAACATAAATTGAACATATCCATGAATATCTGTCGCGGTTCCACCAGAGCATTCCTCATTGGCTGTCATTTTGCGGAAGTTATGCGAAATCCCGCTTGTTGACGAACAACAAGTCTAAGGGACACAAGTCTTACAAATTCCAATCGATATTTTCCCATGATATTTTTTGCAAATATCAGGCGCCAGGTCTCGCACATGTCCTTGCCTAACTCACGTGACGTCAGTTGAAATACTTTGTGGTAATGGTGCGCGGTGAAAAAATTAACGGCGACCAAAGAAGTGAGGTTGGAATTCTCAGATGAAGTAACAGAATAGAGAAAAAATGAGTCAAATACTGGAATTTGCTTACTCGAGTAAGCGACGTTGCGTACGTCTCTCACTGGCTTCTCGCTGGTTCCCTGCGTGCCGCTAGGTGGGGCGGTAGCCGCGCCAGCTGGCTGGGCTAAGCACGCGGGGAACCAGCGAGTCACTGGCTTCAGCTTGGCGTTATCGTTCTGGCCGACGCGGCATCGAAGTCTGGTTAAAGCGCTATCTATTGGCCAGTACGATAATAACACCACCAGCCAAACCGTGAAGTCCGTGAGTGACGGACGCCACGTCGCTAACTCAAGTAAGCCAATTACAGTATTTGACTCAATTTTTCTGTATTTTATTTCCTCGGCTGAATGTCTCGATACTTTCACGCTTTTATTACACGGTTAATACATATACCAACAGAACTCGGTTTGTTGTTTGGTATACGCTGGCTGATGCATTTCCGTGGTTAAATGGCGTATCTGACGTAGTCACACCATCAACATAAATTTATTGCAATGTTCACATCGTGCGCGCACCCAGCATAAAAATGGGGGCTCGAATTGTTGAGAATGTGGACCTTTTACTAATTGGGGTACATTCAGAGCTATGAATTGTATATTCAACGAATTTTGGTAGTTCCTGCCTTCTAATTAGTGGACTTTTGTCTCGTTTTCTACTTTTTCGGACTTTTTCGTTTCTCTGCGGCGGACCATTTTTGCCCACTTCGCCAAATGAGGGCTCGTTCGAGCCTCCCGAGCGCGCCTGGGTGCACGCATGCATTTGATACAATAATCGTCGTATTATAATTCATTGATGCACGACAGTCTTTTAGCTATAATTCTATGTCTAATGATGGTCTCAGACGAGTCACTTTATCAAATTATTATAAGTCTGTTTCTGAACTCTAGTACCCGCGGTGGAGTCTACTTCTGTCGCGGGTACCAACGAAATTGACCTATCGCCAGGGTTTTGAGTGACGGCTTACTGACCATTTAAAACGTAGCCTTATTGACACACCTTCATTTCCAAGCCACCATTTTACCAAACAAACAACACGTTGCCGAGTAAAACTTTGTTAGACGACATTACGCAAGGCGGCGGAGCTTGCGATAGGTCAATTGCAGGTTACAAAACCCGTCACGGCAACAAAATGCAGACTTGTTGTCGCGATGAGCACTCGCGGAAATAAATTGTCAATCCACGTAAAGTTGACCTAATATTGGAGACCAATATGTATTTGCGATCATGTATTGACATGAATTGCCATGGCCGACTTCGTAAAAAGTTAGTTTCAAAACCTGGAGCCCGTTCCAAGAAACTGACTTAAGTTCATTTGTCTCAACTTCCAAACTTTGAAATTTTCGCATCCGGTAAGATAAGACAAAATTTTAAAGTCAAACTTTTAAGCTTGACTTATGTTTGGTCTCAAAAGATCTCTTTCTTGAGACTAAATTAAGTTCATCTTAAAATTGACTGGAATTTAAGATTTGCCTTAACTAAGTCAGTTTTCTTGGAACGAGGTCCTGACCACTCCGTTTATCCAATAGTAGGACTTACCCAGTCCGTTATTCTCATACTTTACATGGAAGTGAATGCGTTGTTTTATCTATGGTTTGAGAATTGACGTCATAGAGAAATAACCACAGCAATTAGGAATTTCATTCCGTTTTATTATGAATAGCGGCAAAAAACTCGCGTTTTCCGCGTCCTTGCTCAGGTGAGATGTGATTTTGGTCTCGCAAACTGACAGTTCGCCAGTGCTCGAGACCAGGTTAGCAATGACAAGCCAGCATTTATAGCTTAACCTCAAACACTAACTGTTTGTTATTATCAAGCACCGAAATAGCAGCTATTTTGACTTAAGAACAATTTAAGGTCACTTTCACTATATAACGGTAAGTGAGCTAAATTAAAATTTGTTCTCCGTCACGGAAGGCATGTTTATAAATGGGCGGCGTACCATAGGGGGCGGGGGCTATAGCCCCACTTTTTTCGATGCTGGGCTGCCCATGGTCTATGGGCGATGTAACACAGGGGGGGGGGCTATAGCCCCCACTTTTTTCAGTGCTGCGCAGCCCATGTTATAGCAGTTTCAATGAATCATACAACAACCTCACCACAGAAGACCCAGGGAAATCGGCATTCCTTCCCTTCCGGGACACGACCAAAAATCGCTACTGGAAGGCTGTTACTAGTTGCCATGCCAACAGACAGTTTTCTTTCGAAAAAGATTGTCCTCCCCTTACGACGTCCAAGATCCGCCAGTAGTTGGAGCGAAATTGTTTAGCAACTTTTCACTCTCAGTCAGTGTATCTCTGCGCGCGTATCACAACCTCAAATCTAGTTGCCAATCCATGAACATAAGTTGTGGTGACATCGTTCTTATCAGCGACGACAAATACCCCACGTGTCTTGTGGATTATGGGAAAAGTGAAAAAACTCAATCGCGGTAACGATGGACATGTGCGTTCTGTGGTTCTCAAAACGAAAAACGGACTAACTAGTAGACCCATTAAGTAACACGCTAAAATACAAACAGATAAACAATTTTGTCAAGCCATTCGCCTACTAAACTTTAAAAGCATGGCTGATTTGAAACTTTGGTTGGTCGAGATAACACGAGAACGTTCTCTTTCTGGCCCACATTGCATCCGAATTTGTGTCCCGTTCTTTGCGAGCAACCGTCACAGCATCCTCGTTTCTGCTATTACAAATTCCTTCTCATCTATTGAACATAGAGCTGAGAGTCATCGTTGTGCATACAGATTTCCTTCCCCCTAATTGAGCTGCGTCAAAGGTCATACCGAAAGTTCTACAATGTCTGCGTTTGCAAAATACTAAAGGTCCACCGTTCTTGAAATTCGAACCACCCCCCTCTCAGTGCTGGCTACGGGCTCTAATAGGATATATGCATTTGAGTAGAGAGATAGGGGCGTCCAATAAAAAGACGCCCCAGCATCGACCAAACCCTCTTCATGCTACTGCACCACCGCTGAAAATGTCTGTAAAGTACCTTTTTGTTGCATGCAGAATGTTGCTCGACATTATGCAGATGGTTTCAAACGGTTGCTTGGCGGATAAAGCTGGCCCAACTCAGATATTTGATCGTTTGTGGTGGGGCTAATCCGGCCACCACTACACTTGTCGTGCAGTTGGTTTCAAACGGTTACCTAGTGGGTTGATCTATCTCAACTCAGGTATTTGGGCGTGTCTGGCGGGGCCAACCCACCACTAAATTTGTGTGGCAGGGTTTATTCGTGATACCTGGACTTACGGTGAATATTTTGCAACTGGTTTCAATCAGTTACATCTTGGGTTCATCTAGGTCAATTTTTAACCCTTTTTGATAATCGTCTGGCAAGGGCACCCCACCATTGAAATTGTCTGGCATCTTACTGTTGTGCCATGTACAGTGATGCTGGACATCGTGCAATTGGTTTCAAACGGTTACCTGGTGGGTTGATCTAGCTCAACTCGGGTATGTGGGCGTGTCTGGCGGGGCTAACCCACCACTAGATTTGTCTGACAGTGATATGTGGGCTCACGGTTTCATGCGGTTACCTCTTGGATTGATCTAGATCTTTTTTTTCACCTTAACCGTCTGGCTGATACTCCCCACCACTGAAATTGTCTGGCAATGACCAATTTTGATATAGTGGATTACGTAGGAGGTATCGAATGTAGTTTGAAGTGGTTACCAGAAAAGATGATCAAGCTCAATTTTTGAGTACCATTCTCTTGGATCCCCTGACCACACCCACCAAAGTGAACCTGCCAGGTGGTCATTTCCAAGCATGAGGATGCCCATAGAGCACTGTGGCACCAAAGAAAATTGGTTACCTTTTCATGCCCAACTGGAATTCGGTCAACATACCCCATGACGGGTTTATACTCGGAAAGGTTGCAATTTTAATTTTCACCGGAAGTGCATTGTTTTGCCTATAAGTGCATCGACTTGATATATGGGATTTTACGGTGGACCTGCGGATAAATGCATGTAAGTTGTCATATTAGAATTTACTTATACCACATTGATTGGGACCAAAGATCCTGCAACTAGATAGGCTGTCCTAAAATTGCTGTTTCCTTCACTTTGCCCCCAGCCCTCTGACATGATTCGGTCGGTAGGTGGCTAAAATATTTCATTAAATGTATTTTATGCATAAGTTGGACGAGCGACGCGAAAGTAGTGTTGTGGCAAAATATCACTTTCCACAATTTAAAAATATTTTTGTCACTTTACAAACAATATGATTTGTGTCGCGTACATGATATCTACCCGAGAAGTTTTGCCCAGCAAGTCTTACATCATTTTACTTACAGTGGTGAAGAGCGCAAACGAAGGGAGATATACTAGAATAAAATTCCACGCACCCGTTCCTAAACCTGCAACACCATTCAAGAGTCTATTAAATGCAAGCCGTTATATGCTTCCATCTCAGTGTGATATATTACTAAAATACGTTATACACCGTAACGCTCTTCACGAATCCTACATGCGTGTTACAGTGACCACAATGAGACGGCATTTTCTTTGAGCAACGAGAACAAGTGTGAAGTCGCGAGACCTAAAAGTTCTGGGATAGCGGTACTTTCATCTGAGGCTGCCATTTTGTAAATTCGGCGCGAAATTCAGATTGCCGCTAGTCTCGAAGCTGAATATAAGCAAAAAATCTTAGCAACAAGAGTTAACATTGACTTGATCCTGGAGCGCACTGTAACACGCATATAGGACTCGTTGAAGAGTGTTACGGTGTAAAAGGTATTGTAGTGTGGAGTTTCTTTAATGCAAAGAATCTCCCTAAGGACGCTAGTGTGATCACGTACTTTCCTTGAAATAGGCGTGTGATGTCTGCCGAAGTCTTGTGTGTTCTTGCATCTTCGTCTCAACTAAACGCACGCCACGCCAGGGTGTTTCGTTACCAGTTCTGTGAAGTGGTTTAAATAAGATCTTATTCCCCTCTAAACGTTTTAATTGAGCCGTAGGCGTGCACCTCATTTGGTGAACCACGGATATAAAAACCAGAAGCGCTCACGTAGTACGGACCTATATTTTGGGAAGTGCCGCTCATATGGGTGTTTTCTATTTTATGGCGAGAGGATGCTTTTCCTGTTCCTTCATAAGGTTCACTTCATGAATTAAGAATTCCACTTTAACAGTTTTCTATGTTATTTTGGTTTGATATGCTAAAAACTTTACCCCCAAAGTGTTTTTTATTCAAAGAAATTTTATTGGAATTAGCGTGTCCTCTACAACCGAGGACAACCTTTACGAAAGAGGGTTTTTCGTTGTATTTCTGAATAACTGAATTCCATTTAACCGGATTCCCAACAACACGCCGTTAAAGTGTATTCAAGTATCGGTAAAAAGGACCACGTGGTAAAGGAATAGATTGTGTATTTGTTGTGTATTTACGGTGCAACATTAGTTTTCAAACCTTGTATCTCATGCAAGTTGTCCGCAAAACTCAACATCCTTAAGCACCATGCATAAATACTGGCGATCACCACAATTCCCAGGCCAAGTTCAGAACAACACTGCGGAATCGCCCGAAATTGGATTTGTTGTAGGCACATCCTGTCGTTTTTGCCGGGTTAGGTCTAGTCAATCATTGCCAAATATTTTAGATCACTCGAGCACGACGTTAAAATAAAGCGATTGTGACTAGATGATTGTTTGCGTTGGGCGTTCCGCGTATCGATCAAATTTCTCCTCGTTTCATTTTTTTCAACTCTAGCAAGACAATGCTACTGATGTGGCCCACGTCCCAAAATGCTAAACTCAGCCAATACTCAAAGTTTACCGTGTGATTGCAAACCTGTTCAGTGTGGCATGATTGAAGTGGAAATTTTTGAAAAATTTGCATTTTTTAGCTGAATCTCACTCTGTAAGGTGAACTGTGGTGTTCTGATAACTACATAGTGTTAGTATGAGCTTAGCTACCAGGCCTACGCCAGACAGCAGTTACCGCTTCCCGTCTGTGTAACCTTATAGCTCGAAAAACAATCAGCTACCCTTCCTGTCTACATTTTTAAGCACCACAAAAATTCACACATTTTGTTTTTAAAGTCCTTTTAATCGACTTTCAGACGTCATCTTAAGTATTTGTAGATTCAGCTAGGATTTCCGGCAGACTTCTAGGTTGGGAAGGGTTCATTTGATTCTATTTTTAAGCGGGGGGTGAATGTGGGAAAAGGAAAGACGTAATGCACTACTTCGTGAACTGGAGCGTGGCCATCGATCAACTAACTTAAATTTATCTCTTTTGCAATGAGCGTAATGTCACTCATGAGGGAAGGTGTGGTGAGGTAGTAGGCTTACAATCAATCGTATGTCTGTGGTGAGTAGAATTCATAAAAGTAAAAAACATTTCTGTGTAATGGATCCGCGATGGGTTACAAGTTTTGGAATGGGTGTCACGCAGTCGCTGTCCTACTAGGGGTAGCACGGCGTTGGAAACATCGTGTATGGCTTGTTGATGAACGGAATAACATTCAGACATTACTATTGGATGACTATTCTCACATTCCCGTTGGTTGGTGTTGAGGAACATGCGCGCACCCAGCCTAAAATATGGGGGGCTCAAATTTTTCAGTATATGGACCTTTTACTGAAAAAAATATGGGAACTAAAAAAACGGGGTACTATGTTCAGACCTATGAATTGTGCCTTCGCGCCGAATTTCTGCGGACTTTTGTTTCGTTTTCTCTGTGGCGGACTTTTTTGCCCACTTCGCCAAATGGGGGGCTCGTTCGAGCCCTCACCCCTGGGTGTGCGCATGCCTGAAATGCACATGTATAATGCGTCATCTATTAAACCGGCTGGGTTATACAGCGACTTCCGACACAAAAATGTTCAACATTTGGTTAAGTCTTTCTACCGTTATGAAATTGGTCCCAAGTTGCTCCTCAGTCAAATCGGACGTGATAGACCAGGGCTTCAAAAGAGCGGATGATTTATTACTGTTTGAGACCAGGCGCTACAAGTTGGCCTGTCCTTTTATTCGCCCAGCATCGTGCTCGGTCTTGATAACGGAATAACCACCTGTCACATCGAAAATAGATAATCCTACACTCGTTTATGACATGGGCGAAACCTCTTGGAAATTTCGTCAAAATCTCGAGGCTTTTGATGGAACTTGTAACAGTTTTTTGCCCATGTCATCAATCTGAGACGAGTGCAGGATTTGTTTTCTCACATGAACCGTAAAAACGATTTTTTGCCGAAAAACTCGACCTGTCTTAAACTTCCAACCGCATGGCGCAACTTTTGTAAAGACACGATTGTGCAATGTAAAGTAGTCAGATACTTTTTGGTAATAGTCTTATTTTAAACTTAACAATTGTAAATTGCATTTAGGTTTTGTAACAAATGTTCAAGTTAGAATGCAATAAATACTCTTTTAAGTTGTAATATTAAAACTTCACAAATCCTTATAAATAACACAATCACCAGGGCTTCCTCGCGTGTGAGCATTGAACTGGCCTTGAAACTGCACAGCTAGACAGTCCGCCGCGTAGTTTCTTGCGTTGAGGTTCGTTTCCGTTTTTGCATGAACGTGGATATAGAGTTCGCCGTTGAAGATGGGTCCCTTTAAGAAGCTGTTTGCATGTCCTTCCGACTGGGAGCACGTGCAGTTGCGACACCCAATTTATCAATCATAACTTTGTCACCTTCACGAATTCCGGTATTGTTTGGTTGTTGGTATTGGTGTTTTGCAGGCGATAAAATGTATGGCGTATGGATTTCTACTTTGCACTACTTTGTCATTCGCTCATGTAATATCAAAAATGCATGTATAGTCGGCGTTATTAAGCAGTCGTGTCGTAACGTATTCCAGGTCACGTGAGAAAATCTTTTCTCATCTGTGTGTGAAGAATAAAATGAGACAGATTGTATCGTGGTGATTTAAATCAAAAGCTATTTTCTTCGACAACCGTTCAGTTGTAACAGGTAAGGTGAGTGTCGGTTGACTCCCAGATTTTGCATGCACCCCGCCACCCCGCCCCCTCCCCCCCAGTCGTTAGCTTTACATGTTGATATAAGTTACACGACAAGGTGGCGAGCAGAACTACCCGGGCTGCGTGAAATTTCGGAGTCTAACGGAGCTCAACACGCAGTGGTACCTAGCCAGCCAGTTACCAATATGAAGACTATCGTCAAAATACCACTTAGCTTCGGTACAAAGCTGTATACTAAATATACTGCTTTGCGCCGATGTGGGTAAAAAATGCCCAGATAAAACATGACACAAAATTAGTGTCATTAACAACTACACACTTTTTTGAGTAAGTAAAATTATTTTCTGGTTTTAGAAAAATTGGCGTTCTACCGTTATTCTGCTGCTAAAGTTGTGGAGCGATCTTCTGTGTCGGCTTTCGGCCCCATGCAATTTTGCGTCACTTATTGGCCAGTTTCTTTTTTTCGCCGATTCTACAATCAACTGTTGTTCTTTCACGAGGTTCCGTACACATCACATGACTTAATTTTACACTTTCACTGTGTGGATTTCGATCCCTGCTTAGGGTTAGTCTACTTAAAGAATTGCCTTCGTGGAGTACGGCAGCTGCAGAACTACAAGAGCAGACTAAATAGATGCATGCCACACCAACTAGTGTGTGCGTGTGTATGACGCACTCAAGATAACGAGGCGTCAATCAGAACAACAAAACGATTCACTGCATAGTTCTCCGGCTCATTCCCGTGTACACGTTTACGACAAAGTGTCTAAATCAAGGCGTGCGCTCTGATACGGCCACACACTGATTTCGGCGTGTCGATCACCGTCCTTTCACAAGGCCACAAGGGCAAGCTATAGTAATGCTTTAGATCTACAAAAGCTCGGGATTGAGCCGGAAAGTATTGAATCGCTTTCTAGTTGTCGTTTTAGTTGATGCATTGTTACTTGAGTGAGTCACAGTAAACGAACTTCCATGCAGTGCATCAGCGAATGCAGCAGCCGCAGATCTCAAAAGCAATCTCAACTTCCAACCAATCGGAATGTCCGAACAGTGCCTTCAAGCCAATCATCCCAGCTTTGCACTGCTACTGCTCTAAATGCTGGGACTTCGGTGCCTGCCAAATATTTCACACGCCAAACCCGCGTATCCGGCAATTGACCTAGCGCCAGGATTTTGAGTGACGGCTTAACTGACTAATTAGAACGCAGCATTCTTGAGACACCTTCGTTTTCAAGCCGCCACTTTACCCGACAAACAACACGTTGTCGGGTAAAACTCATTGTCTGTTTGTCGACTTTTCGCAAGGGGCGGAGCTTGCGTTAGGTCAATTAGCTGCACTTGCATTTGCGTGTGTTTATATCAGTGGATGTGACTTAATGTCATCTTGCATGTAAATGCAAGCACTCATATCCCGGCGGGACGGCACTCCCATGATACAAGGATATGCAGGACATGTCGCTAAGAGTGATGACCTGTTCCCCTATAATAAAGAGTTCCTCTTCTGGCCGCAAAATGTCCCACGAAAGGGTGCATTTTCAAATATTAATTTCGGGTTCGATTTTTCGAGTTCAAAACTTTGACAAAAGTTTCTTTTCCAACTACACAAATTTCCAATCGATAGTTTCGTCTCTATTTTTGTTCGCTATATCATCTCTATTTGTACTGTAACAGATTCGTTGGTTAAATAGCCAGTTGCCCAAGAATGCCTTGGGAAAGGGAATGTGCATATAATTTATTTCGTGCTTGTGGAATGAAGCCCTACAAAAGGGTGACTTTTTCATGGATGCTCCTTGCAACTGTGTCCTTTTTAGTCCACTCTCTAAATGGGTTTATCCTAATTTTCCATCTGCACTCCTTCAAAAATATAGTCGAGTACCTCCCTGGCTCATATCCAGTAGCCAAGAAACGCCCATGTCGTGTTTGCTATTACGCTTTATTCTCCATTCCGATAACTTGCAATTTCAGTTTATATTGGCAATTTATTTAATCATTCAGCTTATTTTTGATCTTAGGGGGTTTGCAGTTTCAGTGTTGCATCAAAAAATGGAAGTATTTATCTTCGGTTGATTAATAAGAACCTTTTGAAATGTGGAATTGTCTACTGACTTATATAGTGTAAAAAGCTTTCTCACACACTTGGAAAAGTTTCAGTTTGACTTGAACAGATCAATCTGATTATATTTCCTGTTTTTATATCGTCCAATCTTAAAAGTGGTCATCAATATGATGTTATAGGTGCATGTAATCACAATCTTTCCAGGAATTACAGGAAAATTGCATCGAGAAATTAATCACAGCAATATCGCCACACGACAGACAAAATATGATCCAGAAAACTGCAATTGACCCGTTTACTGTGTGAAGTTCCCAGCGGGATTTTTGTCTCAGTGTGGTTACTAAGACCACTCACACAGACAAAATTATTTGTCAGATACGAGCGATTCTCGTTATCACCCGTAGCCTAGTTAAACCGATCTCTAGCTGTCGGGTTGGGACACTGCGATCAACCCGAGTATGGTTTCCAAGTAATCCTGATTTTAACCTAACTTTCAGGGTATGAAAATGAGACCAGTGGCGGGTTTAAGGGGTGGGGGGAGCCAAGGGGGCCATCGCCCTCCCCCTAAAATTCACCCATATTCTATTTGGCAGTTCGGGATGCGAATATCAGACGGGCAAAATCCTGGCTAATACTCTGCCCTGGCCTCCCCCTTAACACAAAATCCTAGATCCGCCCCTTGCCGGAGACTGCCTGTAATTTGAATCAGTCATGAGAAATAACGAAATCCAGGCACAAAAATTTCGAAATTCATTCATTATTTGTCCGTTTCACAACGCGCCTGATTTATCAAAACATTATTCCATTACTACTCGAATCACTGCACCGCTGGTGTCTCAGTCTGTGCATTACGTGGTAATGTGTTGTCTCTTCATTTTATGTGCCTTGCACGGTCGGTTGAGGTAGACAAACGAGGTTTAGTTATAAACTTAGTTTTAAAATTTTCTTGTTTTTGTTTTTAAAGCACTTTCGCTTATGTTACAGGTGCTCTTGGGTATAATTAAAAAAACGACAATTTGTCGTCACTGAATCCATTACATTCATTTTCTTTACTAAGCCACAGTTAAACGTGCGTAATAGTTCAAAATGTGACGTTTCGAGCATCACAAAAATAACTTTGCAAATTACTCTAATAGCATATAGTAATGAGAAGATCGTTGTTAAATCTATTTCTGCTATTTCCTTAGCAACGGTGCAAAATTGCCTGTGAATGACGACATTCGTTTGTACCCGCCGTCGGTATTGGAAGCTAGGGAGGTGAGACATCTGTTAGCAAAATATCGAAACGGATTTTAACATGACGATATGGCTTAATCTTGGACAATTATGCATCATGTTTGTATTTAAATTGCATTTTTTTTTCAATTCTCTAACTGGTAAAAATCAAATGCGTCCCATAAAAATAACCGAACATGAAAGCCAACGGAAATCAATATCACCTTGGTGTAAGGAGGTTGTCGAACGAGTAGCTGTACTGTGACAAGAATCAGTGACCTCATAACTCTGTGGTGCTATATGACGTTAATAAGCACGAAGGACGCCCTCGCTAACTTGACTTCCGCGTCTTTTCCGGGAAGACAGATAAACAACGCGAACTGTTTCCTGCGTTTGATAAGCTGACCCGAATCACCACATGAACATTATTTTGTGAAGAGAACACACAGCTTCTGACATTGGTCGTGACAATCGACACGGAAAACGGTGAGATTTGATTCCTTGTTTTGGTTGTTTTCGAACAAAGCACTGGACTATTATGATATCAAATTAGGAATCACTGTAGGGATTTGGATAACATCTGGAAACGTCTGTGTACGTGCACTGCGTTTGTTTCACTTGTAAGCGTGATTCTGGCGTCGTAACGTTTCCATTGTGAATCGTAAGATATTTTGAAATTAAAATATTATTTTTAGCACAGTCACTGTATGAGTATACTTCGATCGTGTTCAACGCCGACTCCCACCTACCAACATTCCGGTATCAGTTGCATCCTGCTTGGAGTTTTCTAAGAGAGGTCACATTCAGGTTTAAGGCATCTCGCCAAACTGGTCTTTCACGGGCGCCTTTTCCTAGAAAGGGGTAGGAAATTGCTGGTCATTGCTCGCTAGGTAACTCAAAAATCTACATTCCAGTTCAAGCTTAAATCGGCATTAAACCTGAACTTTCGGTCAAAATATAAGTTTTGATTTAGGCCATTTACGGTTATGAAATTGGTCTCAAATTATTCCTTGGAACAAATAAGTGTGATTCTAGGGTTAGAATGAACTCACAGATCGAGCTCATGAACATTTCAGTTCACGGCGTGAAGTAATTTTATGAGCTTAGTGGGAAGAAATTGCGACTAGAGAACTATCGGTTGTTTTAATGCCCAAAACATGCGCGCACCCGGCAGCCTTTAATATGGGTGCGGGGGGGGGCTCGAATTCCTAACAATGTGGACCTTTTACAAACAAAAAAGCCGGAGGACTAAAAAACGGGGTACCACGTTCAGAGCTGTGAATTGTGCTTTTGCGCCTTTTCTCGGACTTTTTGTTTCTCTGAGGCGGACCTTTTTGGCCACGTCACCCGACCTTCCCTCCCACCTCGTGAGTGAGGAACAATTAAAACGAGGTCAATTTTACAACTGTAAGTGAGTAAAGCTTTTTCTTTCTTTGAAAGAAAGCATACGTTTAAAAGACGCTTTAAAATGTGGCATTTAAGACAGAGTCGTCCCCACTTGATTGATAGATTTTGTCTGGCTCATGATTGGTGAATGACTTCGAGTAACTTAGCAACGAAGGCTGGGCCTCCCAGCAAGGAAGCAGATTGGTCTCATCATCACAATACTTTGATTTTACTTTTGATTTCATGTTATGTCCTTTGGGTAACGGTAACGCATTTATAATCTCATTGTCCACATGTACTGCTCTAGTGTTAGTTGGCTGTAAATGCACAGGAAAGAAGCGATACCTACAGCAGGATAGTCAACTCACGTGACTTTCCAAATAAGGAAATCAATACAGTCAGTAACTTGACTGAATATTCGGTTTGCACGAAGCCGACTGCTTGCTGGAGGCTGGAACGAGACTTGCAATCGCGCTTTTCACCTTTTACTCGAGCTCGTTGGGTACAGTGTTCGTCAATTTCCGTTTGACGTTATCGTGTGCATTTCTGCATTTAATAATACAAGCCTGTGTAATGAAATTTCTGCCAAATCCGACCACTCTTTAATTTCTAACGGAATTTTACGGCCCAAGATATTTTCGTGAGTGAGCCGGTATGATAAAAACCACCAAGCAGTATGCACCAAAGATTAAACTTCTTATCCCATTGTGGCCGTTTGCCACTGACTTCCCTTCAAACTTTTTTAAATGATCAGTCGGTGAAAGTTATATAAAACAATCGGTCTTGGACACTTTTGATTGGCTGATGGGACATCACTCAGTGTATCTAGGAAGCACACTTTTTAACCCATGATTCCAGATGAACGATTGAACATTTTCCTGACGATATGTTTTCACACAGCTCCGACACTCGTTGTTGGTAATCCCTTGTTTGTCACTCAAGCGAGAACCCACAGATCATTTGGCTGCAAGTTTTGTCGAACGCACTCGCTAATGCGACAAATTTATATGTATAGTGTCAAATCAAGTAGGTCATGTTCAGAGATTGCCTCATTTGCTCGGTTGGTTTAGATGTTGTGTTTGAATTTGGAATATCGGAATAAACAAGGAACTCCGGAGTTCGTTCACGCTATCGCAAGATAAGCAAGAGGCCGTTTTTGCGTTGAAAGCGACAGGGCCAATCGACTTTTTCACGTTTGAAAGCTTATAAACCGCTGCTTCACTGAAACGGTTGGTTGAATGAATGAGTTACCAAGTAAAGTTCCAAGCTTACGCATTTCTAATCTTGAAAACAAGTGTGATTTCAGTTCGAGCACAACGGAGAAGTATTAGCTCTAGTAACCAGAGAGTTAACAAAGGCTTTATGGTGTTTTGAAGTTTACAAACTCGAAAATTTAAACCGTGTTTTGAATTAAATGAATGAGAGATGCGATAGACACAATTGATAATACACCAGTAACTATCCACAGAACCTCAAAGTTTAACGAGATCTCCTCTATAGTTTAATTTGTTCTAAAGATTAATTTGGTTTGCGCTAGAACTCGGTCGCACGAGCTTTTGCCTATTGATGCACGCAATAACATCGTATAAAAATGACCAATATAGAATGAGCGTGCTTCTAGTCATTCTTGCATGAGAAGCTCAGTTGACCAGGGATCAACTCACGCCCAGGTGTACTTTTGCGAAAAAGCAACGCCAATAAAATTAACTTCTAATGATTGGAATCTAAAGATTAGTGTTTGCAGCACGGAAATTACTCCATTTTATGTTTAGAAAATAAATGAAACTAATGGCCTATTCCAAAACCATAGAAGTAGATGGAAGCTGGTGTAGTAGATGTCTCAGTTTAAAGACGCGGCAATCTAACTGCTGCATTGCGTAGATTGTTTTCCGTCGTTTCATTCCCTTTTGTTTTTTCTTTAAAAACATGCTCATAAACTATACTTTTTAAAATACACTTTCCCCAAACAGTTATGCACAGCATGGCATGTTTGTGTAAATCAAAGTCGTTTTTACATATGAATTTGCATTATAGAGGTGGACATTCATGTTTCGATGAGAAAATTATGCGCCTAAGGATTTTACAGGTTGGAAACAAAATGTGCGACTTTTCGCGTGTTTGTGGGGACCGACATCAGTTGTAGAAGACGAAAAATAATTTTGAAATATGACTAGGTCGGTTTTAGATTTCGTGGACAATAATCCGCAGATGGGGATGCTTGTGGTTCTGGTTACACAAAGAAACTGGAGAGGGAGGGCATCGCGTTTCCGCGGAGCGCGCGTTTACTCTGAGGATTGTTTCCTGCCAAGACAAAATCGCGCGCGCACTGCAGCCGCTTTAAAATGGTGACAATGTGTAACTAGTCGGGTGAGACTTTGCTCTCGAGGGCGTAGTGTAAGTATCGTGTGAACAAAATTGACGTGACCTCAAAAGATAGGTGCGGAGATCCCTGTCTGTTTAAACCATTGGGAGAAAAAGGTGTTGTTATGTACCTTCCTGTTCCGAGTTCAACTCTCGTATCCGTGCTTACCAGAGGTCTTCGCAAGTGATTTATTTTTTTGAGTGTCTTTCGATATGACTGTTTTATTTAAAAACATTACCTAATTTCTAAGAAACCATTCGCGAGAAAATACAGTAACGCGCTTTCAGTTTTCGTGAATCATGATATCGACCTGAGAAGCCGAAGTGCAACGCTTTTGCGGTATTTAAACGAGGCTACCAAAGTACTATTTCATAAATAGGTTTGTTTTAGTAACAGGTGAGCAATTTTTTAATAAGAGCTTATCTACCTACTTGCGATTGGTGATTTGACAGAAATGTTTTCTACAATGGTAATACTAGCTTGGTATTGTAAAGCCCGGAACCTACGAGTCGAAACGCATGATACACTTGTAACTTCAGCTGAGAATATTAGAAGTTCATTTTTTGAATAATGACTTCACAAGTCTCAGCCTAAAATCGGACATATCGGATACTTTGGCCCTATAAATCATGTGATAGAAGTGGCTCTCGTCACAGGCAAATTTGCTCGTCCAAAGCAGCATGGTCATGTGTCATTTGCTTGAATAAATTGAACTGTTTGCTACAAAATGCCTTAGTTCTTCTGACAGCGCCCCCTACGGATTCGTACGAAAAACACAAAAACGCGATCAGCATGCCGTTTTTATGATTTACGAAGATATTTTCTTTCGAAATTTGTAGTTTGCATCCCCACTCCCCCTTTTACGACATACTAGATACCCCATTGGGCTATATTGTATCTGTGTCTGAAATTGTCCCGCCTAGACAAGCAAAATTCACGAACCTGATGACCTCTAAAGAACGGTCAGTTCTTCTTGAGGAAGAAACAGGACGAGACAGTTTTATATCGGCAAATGACCTGAATCAAAAGTTGTTCTTATTCAGGCTTTTCTTATCAGCAGTTCGACTATACAGGTTTTATGAGACAGCTCACGAAGATGAACAATTGACCATACTGTGACTGAAGTGTTTTGAGCTAGTTTTACTTAACGAGGCACTTTGGGAAAGGATCACGCATGACCCGTCCTTGACGGAATGACGCACCGAAGCGCGATCGTTAACTCTGCATCCCTGTTGTTTTAATAATGTATAGCGACCTTTGTGAGTTTATTTTAAATTTAGAAAAGTTCTGATAACAACGCGTCGCTAGAGCTGTAACTAGCAGACTTTGTTTTACTTTTCCCTTCCATAATAGCAATATTTTGGGATTATGTTTGCTACAAATCGTAGAAAATAAACTTATGGTTTTTAATCATCCTACAAAGTGATCTATTTTATTAAAAACCCTGTGTTTGAAGATCTTGAACAGCATTGATATAAGGTGATATTTGCGACTCCTTTTGCCAAGTCTCTACCAGAGGATTTGCCCTACAAGTCGTTAATTCTCTGTCCTCACTAGGTTCATTCTCTGTTTTTGTATCATTTTCCCGTCATTGTCGTCTTTGCATATTGGAATGTAATGCCTTTACTCGGTCGAGAAAGCTGTCGTACTAAAACTGCAAGAGGTGGTCTGGATCACGTGCTCCCGCCTCAGATTCAAACTGGCTCATCCACCGATTGATTCTCGCAGTAAAAGATTATTGTCGGTCTAAAAACTCTCGGGAATCACATGATCCAGAATGTTTTTCATCAAAATAAAGTTATCTTGCTATCCTACACGTACTTGCTTGTAGACTAAGACCTAAAAAAATTTGCAACATGGGAAACATTACGAATATACGGGAACTGGCCATTGCGTTAGCACTTTTTCAAAATTAAACAGACACGTCAGTTTGAATGGAACGGCACGCTTTCCTGCACGTTTTTCCAAGGGATTAATTCCAGTAAGGACTCGCTCGTGCTATGCAGATCGTGCCTGCTTAGAGTGAAGGCCTAGAAGTGCGTCATACTGTTGTGAAAACAAAAATCCTGCTACGTTTTACTTGCAGTCACCGGAAATTATACCAAGGCCGTTCTTGAGATGCATTACCGGCTTTCAATTATTGATTTTTCTTTACGGAAATAATATAAATTATTGAGCGGCCCGTAACAATGCAGTCCTGCTATTTGAAGCATCTGTGACCGACATCCGTAACGCCTGCTATAGAGAGAATGTTGAATGAGTTAGGAGCTGCTAGTATACAAACTTTCTTTTGGCGAAGAAGTTGGTTTTCGCTTTGTTGCGCCACCTGTTAGAAAAATCATTGATTGATGCAACGTGATACAGGCCTCCATCCATACATCGCCAACGGTTTGCTCCTTGTGAACCGAATATGTTGCCATCTGGATCTGCAAAAACGACCTATTGGACGACACGGCTGGAATGCTTGTACATGAATTTTATCTGTGATTCCTCGCCAACAGCACCAGCCGTGACACGAGACATTGTAAGCACATAAGATACGAGACATCGGAAAGTTCGTTTCAGATGCTCAAACACGTCTGCACTGCAAATTGTTGAGATATACCCCATCCCTTCCCGTCTTGCATCCCTGATACCGGTGCATAAAGTATATGCATTTTAATTATGCCAGCGCATAAAGTGTACGCATTTTGATTATGCCATTCATCACCTTCCGGTAAAGGAACTCAATTGATTTTAGACTACTTCACTATTACAACGCTAGTTTCCACGTGTTCATACTCAGATTATATAAATGATCATACTGGTACCTTCTTTTAAAATATGCAGCATTAACTGACTTGAGCGACGACACGGAATGGATCAAGTGGACTCGTAATTAATAGAAAATAGTTTATAAATTGATAATACTGTGGTGGAAATCAGTGTGGCAAAATTCTGTATATTTCCTGTTGTTTGAGCTGAATCAACATTGTAGATCTGTATCACAACCCTATTTTAAAAACACCGATAAGAATTTCTTAGATTGTGTGTGCCCGCTTTGCGGCAACTGGTCATTAGAAAAACGGGCAAACAACGTTCCAAAGTTATCATCTGTTATCTGCAATAGCGCTTCATATCGTCTTCCTTGTTATACGGAAATCTGATTGCAAATATTTTGGTATTCGTTGGCAACGTTCGTAGGCGCATTGAGGAAATACGTTTATAAGTGACCCTAGAAATGACAAAATGTCAAAACCTTTTATAATTCTCGGAAAGCATTTCAAAACAGCTGAACGTTATACAAAGAAAGTTCCGTTTTTCTTTTGTAACGCTTTGCTATTTGAAACTATCGCACGGAGGTCGTTACGTAGTTACGGCTTGATAGTTGCTTCGATTATATCCAGTAAGTTTACATTTCTTTGCCGAACTTCATAATCCACAGGGATTGCAGAGCAGGCTGTTATTTTTGCTTGTTCTGATTAATTTTAAGCGAAACCGAAAAATTGGTATGAGCTTTTTTGGATTGCTCATTAAATGAATCCATTAACTTCATTAGTTTTTGATTGTGTCATTATCCGACGGGTGTGTCAAGCTTTTTACGTTTGCTGTTGCGGTTCCGGCTGTTGTGAGAACTAGTTCGCCATTTTGCCTGCTAGTAGTGTTTGGCAGCTTGAGGATGTCCTTGCAAGCTGTGCGGATTAAGTTTGGAAAATTGTTTCTGGAAGTATCAGACCTGATGCAAGTTTTCGACGATCACCTGATCTCTAACAAACGCTAGGGTATCTTTCAATAGGTATCTCTATTAGTGTTATGCCATTCTACGGAAGTAACCACGGCAACGCGTTAAAGGTTCGTACTCATTTTCAGGAAGTTTTTTTTAACAAACTCTGGCAATTATGATCAAATTATATCGTAAGCCTACATAAGCTATATAACGACGTGCAAACTTTTCCGATGTATAAGCTATAGTTCGCACTTGTTAACTCGTATACGCGTGACAGGTAAGTAGCCAAAAGACAGTCGCTGCGAAGTACTAAATTTGTCTCGTCTGCCCGAAACGCGATGATCTTGAAAACCGTGATCGTCTAAACAATAAAATCCATTATCATCTCTGGCGCTGTTGTCGGAGCTAGTTGTTATAGCTATGATTGTGTTTTATTTCTATGATTGTCATTGTCAACGTTACAATTGTGATTGTCATACGGCTGTAGACCAATGCTCTTTATGTGGATTCAGGGAGCTGAATAACATGCCCGTACCCGAAGGATAAATGATATGCCACTATTTTTGCGACAAACGAACCAGTAGAGTTGACGGAAGATAAACGAGTTATTTAAACTTGTACTTTATTTGTAACTGATTTACTTGACAATAAAGCTAGGGCACATGACAAAAATAGCGTGACCCAGGCGGGTGTGTGGCTAATTCAAATTCTTATTCTTAAAATATATTTAATACATCATGACTTTGTAAAGGGCAAGCGTATAAGGAGTGGTGTGTTGATCATGCACCTTGTTTTATTCTAGGTGAATTGTATGGTTGAGCAATAAGAGGAAGGCAGTGTTTTGTAATCTGAATAGACGTCCGCCGACTGAAGAAGAGTATGGACTTGCCGGCGCACACATGGCCTGTTAAAAGCCCGCCCGTGCTATTTCCCATTGGTGGATACAACAGTGAGTAAACTGCACCGTATGGGAAGTTTAATAACCACCAACAACGCTGTTAGTCCGTTTCATTTCCTCTTGAAATATTTTACAGTTTTTAGATGAAAATGCACGCTTGCTTTCATATCGTCAGCTGCAATTGCACGTAGTACAAGAGGTCCACATATGATGAATAAAACATTTACTGCGATTTGAAAAAACACGCGAATGTCATAGCGAAATTTCAAACCAAAATTGAGAGTAAATATATATAATTGCCATTACTGAGAAACGAATTTCTGACCACGGGTTTTTCTCTCTGTGGTCGGCTGGCGTAGTGACTGGGTGGTTTTGTGGTTGTCCTTGTGGTCACTTTATTACTGTCTGACTCACAAGAGACACTTTCAAAGAAGATATTCTTGTCAAACATCCTAAGTCATAAGCCCTGTGCATATCTTAATAGTAGTCACCACTTCGTCTCTTTTCCTTTGCTCTATACTCTCGGGCTTCAGTGGTTGCTCAACCGTACGGACAGTTTTCTTCGCAATTTGAGCTGTAAAATATCTGTTCACAGTGCTCTTTTCAACGCAGTACTAAAGATAAGGCAAAAGACATTGTTTTCTTTATATTTTTATGAATAAATAAGTTTTCTGTTTTATCTATAACCACAACGGCTCTGGTACCATGGCTTACAGTGAACTGTAAAAAATCTGTCAAGTCAACCGAGAATGAAAAACTTTTCAAAGGCTTAGAAAAAGTTCAAATGAGGTGACAAGGAATCATTACAGTCGTGGTTCAATAAATCACGAGACTTAGTTTATAGACAAACGATTTTCATATTGTCAACGCCCGTTTTTTCACGTTTGACTATTACTAAGTTTTGGACAGAAATCCGGTGCTATGAGAAAACAAATTGCGCTGTAATGTAAAAATGGTTTTGTTATTTTGGTTAATAATTTACGAGATTTGTTTAACCTATGTCTGAACTAAACCTGAAGGCGCTCCTTGTTTTATTGCACAATCGTTAAGGACGACACCCACCTCATTTGTAGACAGGGAAACGCCTGATACAAGTTCACTCAGAGTTGTTTTTGAACACGAGATTTTACTATGTGTAACTGTTGAGTACTTTCATAGCTTCTGTTTGAGACATCGGTTAGCTAAGCTCATTGTGATTTCAGTGAGTCGGTCACACCCTATGCTGTGGACAAAAGACGAAGTATACAAATGGATCGATTGGTGTATACAAGAGTACTCGCTTGGAGACATACCCCTGGAAAGGTTCGGCATGAATGGTTAGTGCGATGTTTTGCAAGCGATCAGCACGTGACGTCACGTGCTTTCACTTACCTGTATCTTTCGTTGCCCAATTTACCCCGCTTACACGCGTAGTATATAAAATAAATACAAATGACATAGGATACAAATTCTTCCGCTGATTACGCGATACGCCGGACGGAAATATGGAAAATTATTCTTGACTTTCCAATTTTTTTTAAATATCTATTCAGAAAACTTTAAATTACTGTTGCCATGGTTTCTACATTTACAACTATACCATTGACAGTAATGAGGTTAACCCGTTGACCTTTTACAGTTGAAAACTACCCTAGCATTTATTTTTCCTCACAATGAACAATTGTTGGGTTATCATTTTTTTGTATGTCCTTTACGTTATTCGTAGTTTCTCACGAGATATATTACCTCTGTTTTTATAATAGGATCAACAGTTCCATATACAATAATATGAATTTTGTTTAAAAAAACAAGTTTATAGCTAAAATATTCTGACCTACAACTGGGTTGACCCATGCCTGTCACATAGTCGAGAAAATATTTTATACTGTTTGGAAATATTTATATTTTAGACGAAAATCATTTTGTATTTGTTGGATTTCGATTGATGAAAATGTCAAATAAACCGCCATCTAGTGTTTGAACAAGAAATAAATTGACGCTGTACTTCCAACATAAAGAATTTGTTTTGTTTATGTTTTTGTTTTTATTCGCAAAATTTAGTAAAATATCACACTGTTGATCACGAGAAAGATTTTCAAAAGTAAAAGGAAAACCTAGCAACACAAATTAATCATCAGAGATTTAAATGAATTTTTACACAACTGTATGACGTCAGTTATCATCAAGTTAATGCACGCGTGTTTTTCAATAGGATCAATTTACTACCTTTAGGTAAAGCTCTCATGTTATTGTCGAAAGACGATTTTAAAGAAAGGGCGCCGAATGCTGGAGACATATTGTACACCACGTTACAGAAAGTGATCGAGTCGACATACAGTAAGTATGAACGTGTCTCCATGCAAATCCTCTGCATGTCGTCTGTGTGAAGATGAATTATGGGAAATTTTCACGTCACTGAAAATTATAGAGCTTCCATGTAATGTGGTTGACTGCAGTTCAAGTGTGCTCTATCTAACACTGCATTTCTCCCTGCTTAGTTGACTGAAAACGAAAGTCGAATACTGAGAAATCTATTTCCGTTACCAAAAAAAAACTTCAAAACCATCAAGTACTCAAGAAAGCGTTGACCAACCCTAAAATTGCAAATTCGAAAAGCATTACTTGTGACTTGGGTTAGTAACGGAAATGGAATTCTTTCAAGGTAAGGAATATGAGACCGATTCTTTAAAGTGAAATAGCTCGTTTTAGCAACCTAAACAGGACGACATGCAGCTTTATGGATAGATCTAGTGAGAGGTCAAACCAAATAAAAAAGTGTCTTGGACGAAGAGATGCCGTTTGTATCCCTAATCACACACCCCGCCACTATAAATCTCTTTTCAACAGGATAACTACGCAACTTTGTTGGCGAAAAACTATGCTAGTCTTTTGCAACGGTATCCACGGAGTTAATAAATCGGGCTTTCTTTATCAATCAAAACAAGAACAGCTTGAATTCGTATTGTTGCATCTAAATATAGTTTTTTGATCGAAAGGGTCTTTTGTGCTATCGAATGAGGTGATCTGACGTCTTGAGGAAGGTAACAAGGAAATAAGCCAAAGAACAACATCCCCAGGGCCTCACTATTTCAGGTTCAATAACTAAGTGCATTATATGCCCAGCCCCTGTAAACTTGCTAATACCATGCAAAGCTTACACAAAAGCTTATACAAAACAGTGTGAAATGAAAATAAGGAAATGTTCTCAAGATCCTTTGTCGCCGCAACTTCAGGTGCGGTGCGTGATGTAGATAACCTAACATTTTCTTCGATGTTGAGAAATCTCATTTAACCGGAAATTTGGTGTGACGTTTGTGCAAGCACGTGCTAACATACTGTGCCCTTGCCCTTTGGGATATCGTATTGTTTTGACAGGATAGGCAAGCTTTATTTAAAATTTGTTCTTCTACTATAAAACGTGGGTAACAATACGGCCACCCACTTTAGTTACAGTTACTTCAACGTTTCACATCGTGTTCTAAAACGTTATTTTCGTAACCAAGTAGGTCTATACGGAAATACATCAAATATATCCAAATGCACTTTCCTTTCCTTAACATCTAAAATAAGGTCTGTCTTATAATTAAAGTGGCCTAGTCGGATAAGTGTCCCCTTCCTTCACTTAAAGTCGTGGGCGGGAGCCCGACAGGGCCAAACTTCTAGACACTTGTGCCAGCTAGGTCTTGAGCTGCTTAGCTCAGTTTTGACTGTATTACTAAGCATAAGACTGGCTCCACGTGATCACTGCAGTGGGTCCAAATGAGCGCCGGCCTGCGCACGTCTGGTGCAACGTGTACCAGACAGACAGCAATTATTGGTTTTATGCATTGTTTACTTAGTATGTTACATATTTGTTAGCAAAGTATAAGTTGATATCAGTATCAGAGCGACCCGGACTCGAAGTGTCAGTCACCTTATAGACAAGCGACTTTTCCGCTAGTTCTTTGTAACCAATCAAATCCTGGGAATTATTTCCGTCTTTCGTCTCTGTGAACCAGGAAAACGCGTGTACAAGCGATAAAATGTCTGATTTATTTCATAGGATTGGCAAGTATTTATCAGTTATGGGTGGATCGGTTATGTTTTATGACCAGGAAATTTACTTGTTACCCAAGTTTCAGTTGACAAAACTGTATTGGGCAATATAAAGGTTTATGCGATAGCGGTTAAACTATAATTTGCACAAAGCTAGAAACAATGCAGAGGGAGGAAGTTACTCAGAGAGAAAAATATGTTTCAAGAAATTAAAGTGTTCAATGGTATAGACCTCTTGAACTTATTAGCTCGGACTAGAGCTATAAAACAACAAGTTCAGTGACACCAAAACTGTGGCATTTGTGTTTGTTTTATCGATAACGCAGGAGTTTTTCATTTTTCCTTCTAACGCCTACTGGAGGGCGGCAGTAATGCCGTTTGCTGCCCCTGACAATTCGTGTTGAACAATAGTTCAGACAGTTTCAAAGACCAAATCTCTAACTAACAAACAGTTCTGCTTGGTAGAGATGACCATATACGTTTTGACAGAAAAGTCAGTTGATTCAAAATTACTAAAATCTGCTTTTGAAACACGAGATGTATTCTTCGTATTTCAGGCAGACCTCAGCCCTTCCCCACACTGCCGACGTCTCTTTACCAGCGAGCTATGACGTACGCGCCATCGATACGTCACCATACAGGTTAGTCAAAGAGAAACACACAAAGAGAGGGGAAGGAGGAAGGGAGGTGGGGTAGCGAGGGAGTGAGTTCTGAAGGGCGCTNNCGGGGGGGGGGGGGGTGTCGAGAGATGGAGAGACACTTTTACTCGCACCTTATTACATAAAATTGATTTTCGAGAGCTGGACGAAACGCCTTTTTGACTTAAATTGAAGGCGACTTGTGTTTTCATAATTCACTGACACCGACCGAATTCCAGGACCAAAAAGGCTCACTGTCTGTAGAGTATTCAAAAGAAAAGCAAACAAAATCATGTCATTGTTTCGGAAATGTTCTTCGCCACCACAGACCGCGAATCAGTGGATGTTTTAACTTCAAGTCATACATCTATAACTTCAGAACACACAGCAAACATTTTTGGCTAATGACGAGTTTGCGTGGGAGAAATCAATCAATCAAACAACTGATAAATGCAAAAGGCTCTCTCGTATTAAAAAACATTCGAAACTGCCATAACTCTAACATTCTAAGGACACTGTTAATTAGCCATCTGCCTTATAACGGAACACAATTTTCAACTGTCGTTGATTTTTTGTATTTTGCTTTTTGCCTACTAGAACTCTGCAAAACAAAGTGGAGGCCACCAAATTAGTTACAGCCGCTTTTAAAGATTCACCTCTGGCAAAGATGTGAAATTTACAAGAGTTACTGAAAAGTCATTTATAATTAAATTGCTGATTTCGTTGCAAGATGTCACTTTTATGTTTTAACAGGCTAATTATGTTTTCTGTTTTTTCTCTCGTCGGCGTATTGTGAATACCTCGAATTCTAGCGTTTAGCATTTTACACGAAAATTGCACCGTTATTTCGATGCCCTTGTAATTGGTATGAAAGAAAAAATAAGCAGTCACCGAGTTCTTGAGCTATTTTAGCTCAAGTGGTATCATAGAAGAATACGCAATTTGCCCTCAAAAGCGCGCCAGTAGTTCTAAATCATGACTGTCCCGCAGCCTTCATTAGATGACGATGTTCTATTATTGTTACAATGAAATAAGTTTTATTTGATTTTTCTAAAACCCATTTTACCGTTTTTCCGCGAATTATGACACACATAACGTCCACCTGTTTGCGCTCGTGCCTTGTATGACGTCATTGTGAAACATGAGGTCTCTCGCTGTCATTCAAAGCTATATACGGATGTTTAGTGATGACGTGTCTGCCACTATAGGAATAGAAATACAGACACATCACGTTGTTAAAAAAATTTGCAGATCTTGGGATTTTCTCCCATTCAATTAACCACGGGGGCATTTTAGCACTTGAAAAATAATGAATCGGGTTTATTCGATGTGCGCCGACAAAGGTTGTACTACCATTGTATGCTCTGGAAGAGTAGAGAATAAACAATAATCAATTGTTTTCTGAATTAATCAATGTCGTAAAAGAACTACTGCCTTGTGGCTTTTTGACATACTTCGCCGAACCGCCTTAAATGTCATTTTTATCTGAGCAGACGTTTTTCAGTTTTGAAAACCATCCAACCTTTCACATTCTACTCTTATCTTCCAATCAAACTAGTTTAGATATCAGTGTGGCAAAATAACTTAAATAACTTCCTTGTGCTGTCTATCGATTAAATTCAGACTTACTTCCGCGTCACACTCTGTACTAAAAACAAGAGGCAAGCCGCAGGTGGTTTAACGTTTTCTCATTAATTCCATCAAATGGTGCTCTTCAAACTGGTTACCGTCATGAAAATTAACTTTTGATTTAGAAAACTTATCGTTTGGTGAAAAGTTGTTCTTTAGTCATATTAGAGGTGATTTCTGGACAAGGAAAGATAGTCCGTTTTTGCTTGACAAGGGCTGCGTTCTGTGGAGCAAGTTTCTAGCGAAAAAGACAACGCAAAATCACGCAAGTAAAAGGCCAGCGTTTCTAGAGTAAGCTCGGGGCTTACTCTCAAAATGACTAGCTGCTGAAATGATTGGTCGGCAAAGCCGAAATGTTGAATTGTAGGAGTACCGTAAGTAAAACGTTATTTTCGATCATTTCAACTAGATTCCTCGCCGCAGTTGTTTTGCGAATGTCTCACTCCAAGCTCAACAAGCTGTCACGGCGGGCCATGTTGTGCGCCGATGGTCTAAAGCAGTTAGAAACTGTCTTTTTTTAAGCTGGCAAAATCTATTTTCACAAGTTTAGATCTTATATACGTTCCGCAGACACAGGAGACTAGCGAAGTCACGTGCGGCGAGAAATCTTTGCTTGGATTCTATCCCATAATTTAACACTACAATTAACTTCACCGACCAATCACTTCAATGGCCGCCAACTTCCTATGGTACGACGTCAATAAGGTCCAGCATAACAGAACATTCCCAAACGAATACCAAATGAATTTACTCAGTGATTTTCCTTAGCCTGACCATCCTTACTTTTACTCATATTATTTTTTATCGACGAACCACGGTACCTGTTTCTCGAACAGTGTATAGCCAAAAGTTGATTTTGTTGTCTTTTGTTCTGTGCTTTTAGTCTGTTACGAATTCCCGTCTTAATTGGCTTCGAGTGGTAGACATTTTCTGACTTTCAGCAATAGTCTGATTTCGCGGAACAGGCTAGGCCATCCGTAGACTGATTCTTAGCCAAAAGTCAAAAGACAATAGACTCTTCGAGAAAAGCTCTCTGGACAAATCAAGGCAGCCTCACCCTCCCTGTGAAAACTTATCCCTGCGCTCATAGGGACTAGTATTTCACTCACTCGCATCATCAATTTGAAATCGAACTTCCGGTTTCATGTTGCGAAACTTCTTTACAGATTCAAGCTTTAGCCAAGTGTATCTAAGAACTGACAATTCAACTCTACAGTCACCGACAGCGCTGAGATTTCTACCAATCCCAGCCAGAACGTCACCGACAGTGAGCGATAGCGATATACACAGAATGTCGGTGTCGCCTAAAACACAAGGTAAAATCGACTTGCTTATAATTAGTAAAGTTCTCAGTTATTCAACTTTGTTCTTGATGAAACTGATATAAATAAACATTGGAATTATGCTAGATAAATATCTTCTTTCACACGGTTTTACAGGGCTTCGTGTAACACGTCAGTTCATCGACTAAAAAAATCTCCAGTTAGAAATTAGAAAACATTTTTTCCTTACACACCGGTTAGCATACTTGCACCAACAAGGGGTGTAATTTGTTTTACAGACACATTCCCAAGTCCTCCTCGAAGTGCTTCTGAATCCGACACGCCGAGCTCCACAGACGTCAGGCGCACACCTAGTTCCCCAGGTAATATTTAAGATGTCCATTAAGCTTGAATTTTACTGCCATTGAGAAAATGTTTTGTCCATTTTTAATCTATCGGCGACAGAACACTTTGAAAGTTGAAGAAGGTGTGAGATTTGAAACCATTTTGATGAATGATAATTTAGAATATTCTAGTTTTCGCAGTAATAAAGAATAACAAAATTAAGCCTTCGTAGACTTCAGATTTGGTTGAGATAATCATGCCCATAGGGTCCCACCGAAAACTTGAGGAACGACATTTTAGTCAACAGGAAATGAAATGCACGATTTCCAAGGTCAAAGGTCAACTATCTTATTGTTCAAGCACAATAACATTGAAGCCCGTTTTGTGTATCCATTTGGGTAAGGTTTGGAATAAACGCTTGTTTTCAACTTATGAAAAGATAAGGGGCATCCGAGTAATTGTGTGCCCCATGGACGTATGTGTACTGTTGAGTTTGCTACCGTCACCGTTAGATTGTTCCATTGTCGCCTTTAAATGTTTGAATTTTTCCGTCTCAACGACATAATACCATCTACAAATACCCTGTTTCAATACACACCTTTTCTACACTCCCGTACCTTTGGAGTTGAGTAAATCATTGAAGACAAGCTAACACGTACGATTTTGGAAATTTGCCAAGCAAAGTATGTCAACTTTCTGTTTCCATTCACGCGTAGTGAAGGTTCGGTCCCCTGTCAAAAAATAGCCCTCCCCAAATCGTAAATCCGATACTGAGTTTCATACTCCTGGACTGTACTCGAATGTGGCGTAACTGTTGCCTCTGTGTCGCAAGTCCTGGATTGCTAACTTCGAAATTTATTTTTTTGTACAAGTCCTGGTAGTAAAACGTACCCGGAAGGTTCAGCCAGGGAGCCCATTATTTATTAGCTTGAAATTCAGATAAGATATGCGCAATTTTTACAGTGACCTTGTGTTTTAACTTTTCGGGCAATTGTTTCTGAGTTCAACCTCCAGTGTTATGCTTCCAGTACAATAAACATTTTAAGATCTTTCAACCAGGAAGTTTTTTGGAGTGTGTATGTGACACTGGCATTTATAAATCTTGCTTGAGGCCTGACAGGCCTTTTAACACTGTGTCCTCAATCGCGTGGGATTAGTTCTTTTGTCTTAGCATTATTCAACGTCTTGTTATTGCAGACATTTCTGTGACTAACCAACCTGGGCACAAATCCATGGAGCTGTCATCAGAGATCGAGGATGATCGCATTTCTCAACCATGCGACAGCGACCAAGGTGACCACACTTCGTGATTTTAGTGAACCGTAATGGCGCAGTGAGACGCTCATTTTTCTTTAATTTGGCCCCTAATAATGTATTTTGAAAGAGCTATGTGTAGTTATTTTTGATGTCGTACGTTCTAGTATTTTAGTTTTGGGTAAGTTCACTTTTAGTGAAATAAATATAAAAACAACAAATGTTTAGATTCAATTTTAGCAACCACTTCAAATTCATCGGCCGATGCAATAAACAGGCTATGATGGCTCAATTTCTTGCAAAAACCTCTATTAGGTTACCATTTTAAGATTTCAGCACAAGCTCTAGAACTGTGCGTCTCAAAATGCTGCTCGAACAACGATTGATTAGAAATTATCATGTATTAGATTTTAACCACAAGCATTACCTTAGTCATCGTGACCTCACCCCGGGTGTGACTCGGGTGTTGCGCGTGCACAGGGTCAACAACAAGTGGTGCTTTCGTAATGGTAGAAACAAAACAGTGATTGTTCAGGTTTCACAAGTTCGCCAATAACCCGTAGGTTTCGAGTTTTGATATTTGTGATGTATGAAGTTATGTTTCCCGACTTAGTAAAATCATGTAGAAAACGTAAAATGGCAGAAAATAAGGAGATTGAACGCATTGGTGACCTTTAAATATGATAAAAACTAAATTCGTTACTCTGAAGAGGGTGTTGAATCAAGTTCTGAAAAGGCGATTTCAATGGAACTTTTTGCGTCTAGTTTACATTAATTCTAGCTATTATATTCGCAGCACTAAGAGGAAACAGTGTGGCCTAGTGGGATAAGTGTCCGCTTCCTTTACAGGAGGTCGTGGGTTCGAGTCCCAGTGGGTCGCATTGCTAGGCATTTGAGTCAGGTCTCTAACTACTCAACTCGGTTTTAATTACATATTAATAAAGCAGGTGGGCTCACCTGAGCAACCTGCGCACGTCCGGTACAGCATGTACTTGACAGCCAGTAATTATTTTTTATAGCACCAGGGGTCGTTTTTGTCTACACTTGATTTTTTCTAGTGGCGGCTAAATTTGAGTTTCTGATGCTAAGAATGAAATTGTATTTGAACATCTTGCAGCTTCCAATGTGAACCATTTCAACGGCATAAAACATCCTGGAGATTCTGCTTACCCCAAGACGCTCAAGTTAAAAAACAACAAAGGTGATTATTTAACGTTTGTTTTTAGCAAGGCTGACACGACAAAACCCACACATGACACTCATTGGTGTAACTACTTTTGGTGACTAGTTAATAAATATTAGATCTATGGAGTCTATATTCTCAGTTGAGGATATTGAAATGCTGGTTCTGAAGGATGATTATTTGAATAATGAAGTAGCAACCACGTTTTTAGGCTAACTTCCACAGAATCGCTTGCGTCTACCGTTTGATGACGTGTTAGGTTGTGACCTGTCCTGAAATGTGATGGGCCCACGCGTGACCAAGGTTATTTCAAAACGGGTGGAAAATCTGCCATCAAGAGTTTTAGTATCTAAGTTATTTTTAGTAATCTATATTGAACAGATAAGGAACAATGTTTTCAGTTACATGCAGACGAAATGCGTTTTGAACGTGCATTTCTCGTTGTAATATAATCGTTGGTGTTTGCAGAATGTCGTTTGCTGTGGGAATTCATTGGTCGACTTTTGACGGACCCGAAACGTGCGTACGACTCGTGTATTAAATGGGAAGACGAGTCGAAGCTCATCTTCAGGATAACAAATCCGGCATTTTTAGCCTACTTATGGGGTATGCAGAAAAATAGGAGTAACATGACGTATGAAAAGTTATCCAGGGCACTGCGATACTACTATCGCATGAATATCATTGAAAAAGTGCCAGGCAAGAGATTAACGTACAGGTTAGTACAGTATTATCTCCTGTGAACTGGGTTGTGCCTCGATCTCTTCCGCGCTTCTGAAACGCGCCATCTCCCTCCCCCTCAATCCCTCTCCCTCCTGGAGAGGGAGCTCTCCAGGGGCGGATCCAGGATTTTTAGTTGAGGGGGAGCAGGGCAGTGTATTAGCCGGGGGAATTTACCAGTCAGACATTTGCACCTCCGAACTGCCAAATGGAATCTGGGAGAGTTTTAGGGGGGCCATTGTCCCCTTGGCCCACTGTTCTCTCCCACTCTCTTGCTCCCTCTGTCTCTCTCTCCAACCCTCCCTCTCACTCCCTCTCCCTGTGTTTCGGATACTTAGTGAATGTGTTTAAGTATTTGCAGTAGACTGTCATTACTTTTGGAATACCGTGTGTGGTGGACTTCGGTGTTTTGATTCATTTTTAGATCATGAAACTTAGTCTCCTTGTGTTAATGCAGAATCAGAAGTCGTACATTTTAATTCGGAAACGCAATGGGATTACGAAGTGCTGAACAATAGGTCACAATTGTTTTTCAGGTTTATGCACCCACCAGATGAAATCAAAGTCGAACGCGCTACGTATCGCTATCGATCCGACAAATCTTTGATGTCTACTCAGGAGGACTCTGTTGAGCGCGCATCACCAGTTATTACGTCATGTCATCGCCGCCTTGACGAAAAATTGTCTTTCGACAACGATAACCCAAACGCACATTTGGATCAGGACATGACGTCATACGAGCTGAGCGCACGGTCAAGGAATAACAGCCCAAATCAGGACATTTCTCGGACATCATTTGTGTCTTTGCTCTCGACTGGGAAGGCCAGTCATTACGAAGTATTGTCAAGTACAAGGACTAGCGTGACGTCAGCTGCAGCACCTGCTGGCCAGGGCTGCGATAACCCGGATGATCTGCCTGAGGACCTTTCTTTAAAATCCAGCGCACGTCAAATGATTAAGCGAGAACCGGATGCCTAGCTACGGTTTCATAGCAAACGCAATCTCATGATATAATTATGCGAATCCATTTATCCACCTTGATGGTGTGGTAAAGTGTATATTTGTAACAATAATGCTTGAGTACTCAATAATTTATTTAGTTGAAGCGCTCTAAACCAGCCGTTCCGTCACAAAACTCAACTTTGTCAAATTAAATGCTATTTCTGGGATCAGACAGGATTAACCTTTCGTTATTAATAGAGACTAGGGTTTACAAGTAGACTTGTCACGGGGTGACATTTTATTCGCCGAGCAGGGTTTCGAGCGATAACGAACTGTCGGGCCTTCGCAAGTTCAAAAGTTAAAGGAACAAGTCGAGGCCAATTGCACAGTGGTACGTAAGTGATCTAAAGCAAAAGTTTTTTCGACGGAACGCGAGTTCATAGCCGTTTTAACGTTTTCTGTTGTATAGGCTATCCACATATTTTCCCCAGTCGCTCTTTTTGTTACAAGCGACATCTTTTAACTTATTGTCACATGCCAAAAGGCAACACCGATTAATATACAATCTCAATGTTATTATTAGTTGATTTTCTGTTGACTTCAAAGTTTATTTATTATGCATAAGAAATTCGATACACTTGTCCGTTGTGTGTTTTGCACTTAAGGTGGAAATAATTAACGACTGTTCTTTAAATTTTTAAATCCACGAGGGACGTTGTCGAACGAGAGTGGTCGCTAAAAACTAGCAGTCTAAAATAGGAGCAAGTAATTAACAATATTAATTACAGGTAAGCTCTGGTGAGATTGAAATGATTCTCGTCGACTGATCAACTCAGTGTAATTGTTGCATTGTAGTTGATTTGTGGAAAGTGCAGAAAATACGAGTAAAATCACTATAATATTTATCAGTTTTCATGAGCACTTCAAAACGAACGCAGACACACACCAGCAATAATTGTAGACAGCTTGATTTGGGTCGAAATCATCCATCACCCGACCAGCTTACAACCTCATGCTGTAAGCCGCAGCTGTGGCACGTGACCAGAGCAGCTACCACGTCAGTCAAACTTAGTGAAATGTCACAACAAAGCTACAGTATCGTCACGCCTTTTCCTGAAAACGACATTTCTGTTTCCATTATTTTGCATCGTTAACTCTCAGTGTCGTGCTTCACTATGACAGGTTTGTGGCGGTTTAAACAGTTGCATTTTTCAAACAACCTGGTCACCCGTACTTATCAGTTTGAAACGTTAGTCATGCCCGGAAGAGAAGCCGATTGTTTTGTCACTCGAGAACGCAATAAACAACGGGGATATCTTTGAAAGTTTATCGTGGAAAAAGCACAAGCAGCGGTTCTTTATCATCGAAAAAGTACAACAACGAAAAGGAAGTACAAATAGCGTTTTTTTGTTACGCGAAGCCAAACGTCTGCGTGGAAATGGAACTCTGTGCAAAACAGGCCCTACCATTTCCTGAAAGAGCGACACTTGTCGTGACTTAAAATTTTGAGTAGTAGGGAGTGGATATTTGGAAAAATAGCGGTAGCATGTATTGTAAGGATTGGAGTAAACGTTGCAAAGTCCTGCTCCCGCGGTGCACGTCTCGACAGCTAAGTAAGTGTACTAAAGCTCCGTACTCGCCATCTTTGAAAGCAAGTCTACCTACTTACCACCCCACAATGTATACAGCACCTAGTTTATCCTAGTCTTTAAGACGGTATACAGAAAAAATACTGAAAATCCGAACGTTTCACATCACAGTCCTATAAACAAAATTAGCAAATAACCATAGCGGAATGTTTCAAGAATCTTAACTGTTGTCACTTCGTTTCCTTGAAATTTCCAACAATGTTAGTGCTCATACTGTCAAATCCTTTGGCGACATTTTTGATAGTTTTCATAGCGTCCTGTTTGGACATGCGCGCGATATGTTCAGTTCCAGCCTTCCCCGATCGTCTGGCATCCTGTTCTAACAAAGTCTGTACACTGTCGTTCAACTTCCGACACTCCTCCTCACGGGCTTGAATGCGGGTCAAGCGTTCGTCTTCGCGTAACTGCAAATAACACAATTAGAATTATAGTATTTAGTTGAGTTCAATTTGAATTTATTGTTTCTATGCAGTGTCCCCAATTCATTATTCCACTGACGAAATAGCGTTCACCATCAAGTATTTTTCATTAAAATTATATTTTTCTTTTCATTTAGACCTTCAGTGTTTCATTTCAAATGCCTAAAATGCGTTTATGCGAAGAACAATTGGGTAGACCAAGCGCTTTAGAGAAATTAATATTTTTTGTGCTTTATTGTCCCTAATTTGATGAGGGAGATTTCGGGACTCTTTGTAAGGGATCCCATAATTTCATCATAGTTCCTATAAGCGCTCACCAGTTTTTGAAAAAGCATAAATTGGTGCATTTTGGCTCTTTGCCGTATGTACACATACGTAGACCCATGCGCCTATATCAGAAATAATGCGCTTTTCAAAAAAAGTGCTTACTAAAGTACAGTGTTACGCCTATAGGCGCATAGGCCGCTTACCGTTGCGAAACCTATTCACGTAACATGTTTGACAGCGCATTTCCTGTGTTAGGCATACTTGTGAAGTTTTATGTAACTTACTAGTGGAAAGAACAGGGCTGAGTTGCATAAAGCTTCAAAATTTATCCGCTGGATAAGTTTGATTGTTGCATGACGTCAGATGCGTTGTTCAACAATAACAACGTGACGCCCGATAATGCGACGTCATTGTTGCTATACGGCGTATAACTTTTATGCAACTGGGCCCAGGTGACTAACTTGCAAATTTGCCTTATTAAGGTTACTAGGGAGCCCCAATCTATAAAAGTGGGTGACCCGGTCGCCACAATATTGCCCCTTCCCGGTAACCCGTTGTTTTCAAGCTGCCCCCTCCCGGTCACCACTCTCCTCGTCCGGTCAAGTTTACCCACAGTTTTTCCCCTCGTAGTCGTGGCTCTTTTCGGGCTGACCCCGGTGGTCACGATTATCGCCCCAAATCGTTCTGTGCCTCCCAACAAAGATCGAAAAGGAGCCCCTATTTTACGCGGGGATCTAAGCTGTAGCTTACTTAGTTCATCACTGCCGGGTTAATTAAGAATGAACAAAACTATAACGTTACAAGTCAAGCAGTCATGAATAACGTAAAATGTTAGAAAAGAAAAGAATTTAAAGAAATGTTTGAATAACATAAATCATTTAATTAACCTTCCCAATAAAACAAGTGACAATGCGAACAGTTTTCGACAAAAAAGGATTACCAGGTAGGTAAGTGTTTAAAATTAAGTTACAAAGTAAAAATACGTACATGCGGTACGCCTAAGCGTATTACGCGAGACTATAACGTTCGCAAGATTCTTTACTACGTTCCACGACGGAGCTAAATAGTTGAGAATAATAAAACGGAAGGTAAAATTCCGGATATATATGTGTGTGTGTGTGTGTGTGTGTGCGTGCGTGCGTGCGTGCGTGCATACAAATACGAGCATTATGACATTGAGTGTTCATGGAAATATTATGGAGTGCCCTGTCAACATTACCGACTCAGATATTTTCGTATTCGACGTACTCGAAGCGTGACAAGCTCCGAATCGACTTTTGGAGCTAAAAATAAAATACGACTCGTCGATTGAAACAGAGCACGTCCGATTTTACTTCAATGTTCGATCCACTCAGTAAACCACCGACTATCACACTCCGGTCATCGTGGTATACGAAGTCGTATACGACTGGTAGGAGAGCATAGGCAGTACGTGCTTTAGGTAATGAGTTAATAGTCTCCTTACAAGCGTCACGGATTTAATACCCTTTATTTTGATGCCTGTTGTTCAGTGGAGAAAACTGCTCTTCATCACATACAGGATATGACCGATAAATATCGGAGATTCGTGTTACACTGTGAGGCTAAACTTTCTAATATTTTCACAAGTCACATAGCCGGGGATACAAATATTTAACATGAATTCTGTTAAAAAGAACAAGTTCGTTTAGTAGCATTTTTCCAACTTAGCTGCAACTACAGCTATCTGTTCACACCTGATCTCACATCTACAGTCCAGTCCACTGGCGTAAAAACAAGTTAGCAGTGATGCGTGGTCTAAACTTACACAGAAAGCGCAGAAGGGTCTGTACAGAGACAAACAAGAGATAGTCCGTTGTAACCGTACTCGACTTAGAGGCGCAGCGACATCTATCAGGTAGGAAGCGTAATTAAATCAACATCAAGTTTACACTTGACCACGCCAGAATCAGGCATTACCTTTTTTCTTTCTGCAGCGAGTTGAAGCTTTTGATCGATATGCTCTATGGTGTACACTGTTTTCGTCTTTTTCTCCTGGAACCTACTGGGAATTTTTCGCTTCCGACTCTGTACAAGGCCATCGTCGACGGCGACTTCAAACGCAACAGCTTGTTTTTCGGTGGCCATTAAATGACCTCATGAAACAAAAAAATATATTTTCAGTTCATATATTATTCTGAACACTTAGCTGATCACGGTTGGGTGTGTGAAATACTATGCATACATATGTGCACTAGTAAATAACAGAAACGCAAAAGATACGACTCCATTGTGAACTACAGTTTTTGGCCTAGCACTCCTCGGAACCGAGAACACGAACGATACCGCTAACCGGCCAGCACTCCGGCCTGAGAAATTTTGAGCACCGTTTAGCCAGACGGCTAGCGGGTTGCCTGCGTTACGTCAGAGGACGCGGTAGCCGGTCCGTCGCGGCGGCCGGGTGCACCTCCGACCTGGCTCCCGCACCACTTATTATTATTATACATGCAGCGCCGGACTGTGGGCACTGAGCTGGGTACCGCTGGGCAGCCTGCCTGCGGTGAGGACGCTCCGAATGAGATTGGCGACTAGCTCATGTCATGATCTAGTAGGTAGTAACGAAGCGGTAATTAGCCCCCGCGTGTCGCAAGCATCCCCGTGCGCGCACCCACAGTGGTTTGGGTTAGAAGTGGACAAAGAGGTCCGCCAAAGTCCATTAAAAGCGAATGCACAATTCGATAGCACTGAGCGTACGCCGTTTTTATTAGTTTTTTTTTTCAGTAAAAGGTCCACATTCTCAAAAATTCCCCCCCATTTTACTGGATGGGAGTGCACGTGATCCCCGGTCCCAAAAAACGAATTTTTTTAGCAGCAAGCCACCGACAACGTCGCGCCGAGCTTCTTGTCCCTATCCGATCTGCGTCGGTCACGGTGCACGGACGAGCCGCGGTGAAAGTCATTAACCATCGATCTCTTATTAGCTCTCCCGAGAGAGCTAGATGGTCGCCAGTCCGTGTTCGAACCGGGTACTGCGCGGTGTTGCAGCGCCGGCCTGCGTCTGGCGTGGGCGCCCAGCCACTGAGGTGGTCGGTGCGGCTGTGGGCACGGCCGGCCCGATCTTGCATGGCACTGAGTAGGAGTCGATCGGTGCCGCCGCGGGGCCGCGTCCGCCCGACTGTAAGCCACTCAGACGGATCAGTCGAGCTGCAGCGGCAGTGCACGTACAAGTTCCCGGCCCGTGTCTGTGGTAGCACCCCTTGATAAGTAGCGTGTCGCTGTACATATATGCAATGAGCACGGCCTGTACTGTGTCACGGGTCAACCAAGACCCCATGATGCGCTGTCGGACCGACGCGCCCCGGCATTACGGCGTTTTCCCGTTGCTCCCAACTTTTTCGATTCTATAGCCGACTGGAACAAGTTGGGAAGTTTACCCCTGTAGCCAATATCTTACACGACTGATTAACTCCATTCTGGCACTCTTGGTTAGAGGGCCAGCTCTCTTTTGTTCGATAATTGCTCTAAGTCTTCAATATTATAAGATCGTATCTATAGCCGGCTGACTGGGCTGTGTTGTTAAAAATAAAAGTTAAGTTATAACATATTTGAACATAAACCAATAGAATTTCTGAAATCCTCGTCAAATAATGATCATTTTTAGTTTTTGAATCGCCAAAATCGCCCAACTGCAACAGAAGTTACGATAATCTGTTCGTTCCTAACGCCGGTACCACTGACACTGAGTTTGACGATATTCACACAGGTGGTCTGTAATACTGAAGCCTGGTAGATAATTGGCGTGCCTGTTGTCCTAACAGACAAAGAGTGTGCTTGGCAGTTAACGAAAAAGTTAGGTGTACGCTCAGAACCCCCTTCGTCTGCTGAAGTGACTGAACGGGAAAACGCTGTCAGATTCGGCCGTGACTGATCCACTGAGCCCAGCCCGAGCGTCGACCCGCCGGGCTGGGTAGATCTACTGATTTTCAGGCTTAAAAATTATAAGCACATTTGCATTCTACACTATATGGAACCACTTTTTCTTCAATCACACAGCTAATTACAGCTTATTGACTACTATCAGGGGTGTTTGGCCGCGGAGTGCCGGACTCCGGGACGTTTCAGGCCGCCGGCGGGGTGGCCGGGTCCAGTGGACTGTGAGTGTGAGCCGCTCTCACTGGCTCGTGGCACTCGCAGCCAGACTCCTAAATCTAAGGGTAAGGCAACCGAGCTCTTCAAAATCAACCGCTGAGACAATGCTAGATCCTAACGTGATGCTCACATTTCGTTATGCTCAGTCTGGAGTCGAGAAGTCCACAGGGTGACGCGTCAATGAGGCAAATAATTTGAAATCCAGAGCCTTTGTTTACATGACCTTGACATTGGCTACAATAGCGAGCAGCGCCCTCTACAAGGTTTCAAAATCGTGCTTCCAGAAGAGGACCGATACGAAACCAAATTCGTCATTGGCTCGGATTCCTAAATTTTCNCTACTATCAGGGGTGTTTGGCCGCGGAGTGCCCGGCGGACTCGGACGTTTCGGGCCGGCGGGGTGGCCGGGTCCAGTGGACTGTGAGCCGCTCTCACTGGCTCGTGGCACTCGCAGCCAGAGTCCTAAATCTAAGGGTAAGGCAACCAAGCTCTTCAAAATCAACCGCTGAGACAATGCTAGATCTTAACGTGATGCTCACATTTCGTTATGCTCAGTCTGGAGTCGAGAAGTCCACAGGGTGACGCGTCAGGCAAATAATTTGAAATCCAGAGCCTTTGTTTACATGACCTTGACATTGGCTACAATAGCAAGCAGCGCCCTCTACAAGGTTTCAAAATCGTGCTTCCAGAAGAGGACCGATACGAAACCTAATTCGTCATTGGCTCGGATTCCTAAATTTTCATGGGTTCCGTTGGCAATGACGAAGACGTCTTTAGAGATACTCCAGTGAGATACTTAGGTTCGTAAGTGGCATTGGACTGGCTTAGATCTGGACTTTGTACAATGCGCAGTCGTAAGAACGAGTGTGCATGTGCAGTTGAAATTTGTCAGCTATAAAAATTTAAATAAAGTATATCGACAGCGTATAACTATAAGCCTAACTAAGGCCTAAGCAAGACTTGATTCAAGTGAAACTTGGTTGTTACATATATAAACAGTTGACCCTACAATCACCCGTTTTTTCCTGTAATCGGAACTTGTGGATTAACCGTTACCGACCTGTGACTGTGAGTAAGAGCGCCAAAGTAATTAGTTGAAAAAGTCAAAGTTGATAGAATTTACATTTTCATTCCATTCAGTTAGTGTGTTGTTTGCAAGCCTTGGTGCAAACTTGTACATTGAACAGGTGGAGGGTGACTCGGTGCAAAATTTAACCGGTAATAGTTATTGGTTATTGTTTACAATCCGACTCGTAGTACCGTACATACTTGATACTACTATTTTCTGAATCCTCTTGTCACTTGTCTAATTTCAATTGGCTGCTGTCTTGAAATTACCTTCTCCTTCAGGATTACGGTAGGCCTACTATAGACAAATTGGCAAAAACCTGAATTCCTAATATTACTAAATTTTCATGCCAAGACTACATAATCTCAGTCACCATAGTAACCAGATGAGGTTCCTTTAAGTTTGGAGGTTCAATGGGAGCCAAAAACAATTGCTAAAATTTGACACTTTTTTCAAAGGTAATTAACCCTATACTTAACCAGTAGTGTGCAGAAGGGGGGCCAACGTCTTTAGGCATCCAATCACTTTGAATAAAGTTTTTAAGTTTGGACTGATTTGTAGTTCAATTGAATAAAGCTTCTATTTTATGTTTCGTGCATTTGAGTAGAGAGAATGGCATCCAATAAAAAGTTGCAACCGGCATCACTAAAAATCCACACGCGATTGTACTTTACAACATACTAAAGAATTTATCGAAGTTATTTGATGGAAGCTATGTTGCACAAACCATGTTGTCAGGAAATTAAAAGAAAACTTCATCAAGGATTGTTTTGCTGAAAAATTGACAAATTAAAATCTCCTTTATCCACAATGTTGTATCTCAAACCGAGTGTGTACAGGGTCTCATCACTCCAAATTGTTTTCTAGGTTATGCCAATGAAGTAGGGGAAGCCTTCAGGGCCATCCTGCCGGTAAATGTAGTGCGCCTGAGTTATGCTGTCGCCTGTGGTTACGTCATCGCTGATGCAGTACACAAGGGGGCTCTTGCAGGAAAAGTATGTTTTATTTACGCGCTCAAAACATGATTGTATTAACACTGAAATGACTTAGATTTAGGATGAGTTTATCAAACTGATCAAAGCACCATCTATGGGTATATTTGCATGGATGACAATGAAATTCTTATTCAATTTCACACTTTTGTGTAATCAGTACCGTCTTAAAAAACAGCCAATTAAAAAAACCTCTGGACAGGAGTTCACAGGTTTCTAGATAGGATGTTTAGTTATCATTCCAAATTTTATTATAAAACTGTTGCAGTTCATTCACAGTTTCTGCAACTCCATTACTCAAACTTGGTTATCCGGTTTGAGCGTGACACTGTTTTATCCTTACCTTGTCTCTGTACAAGGCTTTAACAACATGTGGCTTTGTTTTCTTGGTAGCAGCTCTTTCTTCACCATGGTATTGCGTGTTGGGTTCCTGTGCACTTGCTTAGTGTTTAGATCAGATTTAGAATTTTAAGTATAGACAAGCGTACATGTCCTTCGTGTTGTACTAGAATAAAGATGAATTCCGTTTTATTCTAGGCATCCAATTTTTGGAACAGAAAGAGATATATTTGTTGAAAGTGCTAACTCTGATCTATGATACTTTTTTACATTTACTTTCAGGTCAGAAGTTGTTTTTTAGGAACGAGACACAGCTGTTCAAAATAACAATTAATTATATTAGTGCTATTTGTAAAATAATTAGTGCTGCCATCTACTAGACATGTCATTCATCTTTTCTTCACTATTAAGTGACTTGTAAGCATGATAGAGGCAGAGTCGTTGTACTTTTAAAAGACCTGTTTCAAGTCGACAGTTAGTGCATGAAGTGGAGCTTTGCCAAGAGTAAAACTAGTGAACTTTTAATGAAGAAGTGACTAGTGCCACCTGGCGACAGATATCGTAACAATAACTTGTAATTTCACTATAGTAAATGTTTTCTAACTCTGTATGTGTCTTTAAGTAGCATCTTAATGTTGTATATTATGTTCCTAAATAGTTGTCGTCATTTTTCAGTACTCATGGCCCACGAAGAACCAAAGACGTCAAAAGATAAGTCAGGCAGTGATGGATACTGTTATTTGGCAAGGTCTGGCTTCTGTCGCCATTCCAGGCTTCACTATCAACAGACTGTGTTATCTGTCAACCCGCATCCTCTCCAAAGTTCTGTTGTCTATACCATCCGTCAACAAGAAATACCTAGTCACTGCTGTTGGGTTAGCAGCCATACCTTTCATAGTCAAGCCAATAGACAACAGTGTAGACTTCATGATGAACAATACTGTGCGTAAGATGTACCATATCAGTGAGGTAATGGAACACAAGATAGTGCACCACACAAGGCGAGAATGAAGGTGCATGCCGGAATTTGTCAGCTCAGTCACACTCTGTTAGTCCGCTGGAATTTGTCACAAAAAAGGATTCTTGAATAAGTACTCCAACACCAGTTTGAAAATAATCGTCTTGAATAAATAACCCCTTGTAGATAATCAACACATCTAACTTTCCATGTACCCTTTCGAAAAAATTTCATAAGTGGTTAAATCTAGCTAATTTAGGGCACAATATGGCGGACATATGACTTTTATTTTCTCATTTTTTTCATAAAAGATGTGTAGCCTCAAATTAATGCTTTACCATGTCTGAGTTCTGTTTCCATAGCTACCGTCAGAAAATATTTGCAGATTGAGGGCATTCACTACAATGCTAGACGACCTTGAAAAATGAAAACGAGGAATTTTGGCAACAATTTTTGTCCGAAATTTGTGAGATTTTACCATACCTTGTAGGAAAAATAAATTCCAATCCATCAGAACGTAAAGGTGAGAGAACACACCTTACTTAGACCTGCTGACGTTTTGTGAACTTCCTCATGTCGCCACACTCATGGTTTGTAGAATTTCTTTAATATGTTTATAGAACAGGTGCAAAATGTTTTTTCTATTAATTATTATACCAAATTGACCCGTAACGCTTTCATACAGGTAATGTTCCCCTTTAATTTGTTTTTAACTTCTTTTTAACTGTGGTGCTCTGTGGTTATGAAGGACGTTATGGACAAGTCTGTGCATTTAGGTATATATCCACAAAACTTGCTTTTTTAGGAAAGTTTTGTCCAAAGGAAAGTCATAGCAAAACAGTAGAATCAGTAAATTTTGGATAAGTTCATAAGATAAAGTATCAAAAATGCAGTTACTGTTTTCTAAATTATCATTTCGTTTTCATTCTATGGAACTTAACACGTTTTGTTCGTGAAAATCATTGAAGTCCTATTTTTGATAGCCCCTCATGCAAAAGTGGAACGTTTTAAAAACAATTTCCAGCAGTGTTTTGGGGAACAATGCACCAAGCATAGCATCTGAAAGTTTCGCGTAAATTCAATCGGCCTTTTCTGTGATATGACGTTCCAAAGCTGGCTAAAATTGGACATTTCCTAGGGTCCTTCATAGGCTTAACTGACTCGGATTGATTGATAGTGTGTAGCTGTGTGCCAATCTTGTGACGAACAATCTTGCGACGAACAATCTTGTGACGAACAATCTTGTGACGAACAATCTTGTTGATTTTGTATGTTTTAATTGTTGTTATTGTTGCTGGATTTTTACTAATAACAAAATAAAATATTGTTTTGTCTCTTTTTCCGGACCCCCAACTTGTTTTATTTTAACTCCTAGGTGTCATAGAGCAGGAAATCTCAATCCAGTATAATATGGAAATGTATATTAAACCAGCACTTGTGAAAAAATAAAATATTAAGAACTGATAACTAAATGATGACACCACAAGTGTACAGTCCCTTGGTTATGAAGGGTTCCAATACTCTTCAAATACAGGATCACCAGCTTCAAGCCAAGCCTCTTGCCAATCAAAGCTGCTGTTATAAGATTCTGACCAATCGGCATACTGCTCTTCATTTCCTGCAGCGTTCCACATTTCCTCCATGTCATCCAGCTGGAGGTCTAAAATCAGACAAACATTCATCCAAAAAGGAATTTATGATTAGCATTGGACGAGTTTTCCTCCTAAAGATGGATAGGGAAGTGGCTTCAAGAATTCAAAACAGAAACTAATGCAAATTGACTTCAGAAATGACGACAGAATATCATGTGCATATTTGAGTGGAAACCTAGCCACCGAATACAAAACACAACCTACCACCATCGGGCAGGGAAACGGAACTCCATGACCACTCAGGCACTTATACCATGAACTCCAATCACACACCAGTACTCTTACCACGGACATTTTGAGTGAAAGTAACCGAAGCGCATGGTCACCTTCATTACTGTGCTTGAATAACAACATGACAAATACAACACGAAATGGCATTCTGAATATGCTCTGTCCCAAGGACTACAATCCAAAACCAACCGTGATATCATCTCTGAGTAAAGTACTAGTACTGACGTCTGTTAGTCAAATCAATATGTAATTGAATATAAACCTGTGTTCCATCACTAAAATGCCAACTTGATTTAAGCCACGTTTTTCAAAATCTCACTGCACTGCCAAAATGCCGTGGTGTCTTTCTTGATGACAGCCGTACTACAGACAGTTTTCAAATAGTGATGAAGTAAAATTGTCTACTAGTTTAATCTTGTTGAACTCTTCCGTTACATTGCGTTCTAACAGGGGCAGATCCATGATTTTGCAGAAGGGGTCGGATCAAGGATTTTTTTAATAAGAGGGTCCAAGTCAACAACATGAAAATTCTAGATTTGATATCACTAAAATCAAGGGGAAAGTAGTTGTAAATATCTGTTAATAGGTAAAACCCGAGGTTTAGTATATCCTTCTAAATATGAGACTCACTTTGGCTTATGTGGTCTTCATCATCACTATCATCTGCATACCAGTCTGAAAGGAAAATGTTCATGTTTGATTGTGACTTTGGATACTTGGTACAACCAAAGACAGATTAGACTGACCAACACATAATGTAAATAGAACAATGGTATTCAAGTGTAAATGCATTTCTATGTGATGTTATTGCTACATGCTAAAACAGTATGCTACTTAAAGTTGTGTCTAGACAATGGGTCATTCCAGACCAACTTGAGCCCAGTGCCATGTGACCCAGTGCAATGTGACTCAGTGCAAGTGGCTATTTAGATGGAGTAACTTGACGCAGGTGTGACAATATATTCCACATCTTCAAGGTAAACAGCTTGGGGCCGATCACTTTGTTTCAGTACAAATGGCTCCAGGGGCCAGACGCAACATCAGAGAGTAATTGTCAGATTTATTGATGCACTTTAAACGAGGCTTTTTTGTGTCATTTACTACATATGCCCAGAGTGACATCTATTGTACAAGTTTCACAAGCTCACCATTTACGAAGATTTCCTCACGACAAGATGATTCGATCATTATTAAAAATAAATGATACATTTTCACGAATGACTCATTACAACAGGCCATAATCAAAAGCAAGACAAAAGTAACGTTTCTGAAAGAATTTTTTTGTTAGTCAAGTTAAAATGTAACTTTGAGGCACACTGAGCCTACCTTGGAAGTGCAAGCAATCCTTTGGTTTGTATTCATACACACAGAGGTCACTGTGGTTGAGCTTAATGTTGGCCTGGGAGAGCCTGTCCTCATCACAGGACTCTATGCAAGTTCCTGGAACAAATGTGAAAATGAAAAGATCAACCTGAAGGGTGGTAGGTATAACTTTCAACAGATTTAAGTACACTGCAGTATTGAAGGAGTTATGTGTCAAGGACACAGCACGAGATTTAGCCAAGGGACTCTACACACTTTAGAAGTGAGCACTTAAAATGTTCTGTAGCCTGGGAAGGAGGAAAATGAAAGCCATTTTATGCCGACCATAGCAATTGTTTATAGAAACGTAGCTAAGCACAGCACTGACCTACTTGATACAGCACTAGTTGCATACATGCAATGATCCAAATAACCTTATTACAAACAACTATGCTGAACTCCCCTCCCAGAAAGAGACTATTCCACAAAAATGTGAAACTGCAGTAACAGAAAAAGTAAGGCAATTTCAGCAGTAAAAAACAGGAATGCACAGCAATACCTGTCGGTATTCATTAAAAGTTCCTGCGCATGATTTGTTTTTGTGTTTGCAGTTTGTACGTATCAGTTTGCAAGCAAGTTTTTGCGATGCGAATGATGTTGCAGTTGGAACACATGACTCAGTGATGTGAGCCGATGATGTCAGTCATTCTTACGCACGATTCAGTCATGTGATACAGTCATTCGTGTCCATGATTCAGTAAATCGTGGGCATAATTCAATCATTAAAACATAGGATTCAACAATTTATGCACAAGTTTCAGCTGTTTATGCATGTGACAGTCATTTTTGTGCGTGATTCAGTCATCCGTGGGCATAGGTTTGTGTGGACGATTGCCTGATACCCTTACAAAGGCCTTGTTCATCTCTCACAAGAATTCTGCCTTGTGAAACCACACACAACTCAATGCTTACCACCAACAACGACTTCCAGAGGATGCTCTGCCCCCTGTAGGAGTCTAGACGAAACAAAGTTCTCCACAGCTCGCTCAGTGACTCTGTGACAGCTGCTGACATCTACTTCCTGTAGAGTTATGCAGTGGATGGCTAAGTCGGCAAGACCAATATCGGTGACCAGTGCACAGCCGCGCATTTCAAGAACCTCTAAAGGGCAGCTCACAGAAATGGGACTGAGGCAGCCATCANGTTCCAAAATCTAAATAACTTGGGTCCTATATTTTTGTATTAGTGCGCGCCGAATGAAAGTAATCGTGAGTGTTGCTGTGTTGCAAAATCTCTTATCCTGGGCCGATTTGAAAAATTCAAAGTTGTACTCATATTTGTTTTCGCTCCTCTTTTCAAATATTACAGTAAAAACTACGTAAAACTCTCTCCATAAAAAGTACAGTCTGCTAGCTAGATTGTAATCAGCTGATCATATCCGCATGAGCGAAGCCAATTATCCTCGCTCGTGACTCGATGACTAGAGCAGCTTGGCGGCATCCCTTTGATCGTGAGCCGAGCGCGACTCAGCCAAGGTGGATAAATACGGTCTAGTTCAATTTTCCATACCCCACCGTTTACCTTAACCACTGGGGTTAGAACCAATTTTATTTAGTGGGAATGTTCATAGCATGGCAAGCAAGTTTTTGCGATGCGAATGATGTTGCAGTTGGAACGCATGACTCAGTGATGTGAGCCGATGATGTCAGTCATTCTTACGCATGATTCAGTTATGTGATACAGTCATTCGTGCCCATGATTCAGTTAATTGTGGGCATAACTCAATCATTAGGGCACAGGATTCAACAATTTATGCACAAGTTTCAGCTATTTATGCACGTGACAGTCATTTTTATGCATGATTCAGTCATCCGTGGGCATAGGTTTGTGTGGACGATTGCCTGATACCCTTACAAAGGCCTTGTTCATCTCTCACAAGAATTCTGCCTTGTGAAACCACACACAACTCAATGCTTACCACCAACAACGACTTCCAGAGGATGCTCTGGCCCCTGTAGGAGTCTAGACGAAACAAAGTTCTCCACAGCTCGCTCAGTGACTCTGTGACAGCTGCTGACATCTACTTCCTGTAGAGTTATGCAGTGGATGGCTAGGACGGCAAGACCAATATCGGTGACCAGTGCACAGCCGCGCATTTCAAGAACCTCTAAAGGGCAGTTCATAGAAATGGGACTGAGGCAGCCATCATTAACCTACGAAGTAAAACATAACACCGACATTTCGCAAGATTTAAGAGAGCTATCAATAATAGAAAAAAGCTTAGTAACGACATGAAAAGCTTGAATTTCCAAAATACAAAATTAGTCATTACCTAATATCACAGTGCTTTAACCATACTGAAGAAGCACGTACCTTGTCCAGGTAGCTTATCTTGAGCACTTGAAGAAGAGAACATGAGGCGAGGTATGTCACACCTTCGTCTGTTATGCTGGACGAACAGGCCGAGATATCCAGTTTCCTGAAGAACATGGTCAGGAGAGAATATTTAGGGGATGATGTGGTTGAGGGGAGGGGACCGATGTGGTTGAGGGCTATTAAAAAGCAAGAAAATCAAATCATCATGGGTAATTGACACAAATTTGGATGAAAGTGTGCTGCGGGAGATTTGAAAGATCTCCTCTACGGTAAAGTACTTTATAGGGGTCCTAGACTTTGAGAACCAGTTTCCACAGTGAATAATGGGCATCGAACTGATTCTGAACATCTGGGACCTCTGTGACTTTTGCCTACTCTGTCATAGATATTTATTGCCACCATAATTCACCATCTTCATAACCTTGGTAGGAAAACATCTCACATGGCATTACCATAGCGACTTTCTCAGTGAAAGAATTATTCTCCTCAATGACATGTCCACACATAACGAGTAAACGAGAGTTTCCCCTGGGTATTGTAACTTAAGTGTATTTGGTGACTAATTGTAGCTAGTTAAACAAGAGCAATGCGGAGCACTGACATGTGCTCCCAACTCCATCGCAAATGGTATGGTACAAGGAGTGGTTGGTAGTATCATAAAATGGCCACTAGGTGGCACAGGATACCATGAAAACATGTTGGGCACAGCGGTAGTTGGATCCGTCAACCTGTTGTCAAGTAATAAGTTAATAGGAACGCACTTGCCAAATTTCTAAAAGATTTTGCATACGCAAAAACTGCCAATAGGGGGCACAATGGTAGTCGGAAAGACCTGTCATAATTTCATGAAGATTTTACAAGGAGTTTAGGAGATACAGCAGCGGATGCCCAGACAAAGATGACACCAATGCGCACCCACACAATCTATGTGTAAGTGCAAAAAACTGACCAGAGCAAACTAGATGTTTTCCTGTCGGGAACATAGTAACACATATTGTGCAAACCTATTTTCCCATCATTCCTTCTCACCTCAATAGATGGCAGTGTTTACCGACTATAGCCAACACCTCATCTGTGACTCCTGGGTTCCTGCGTAGGTGCAGCTCAGTTAAATTAGGCAGGTGTTTGAGAGTTTCCCAACCATCAGTTGCCACTGAAATTTTTAAAGGGATCAATATCAAAAAGACCAAAAAGAGTGACAGAAATGTTTCACAAAGGTATAAGTTAGATGACCAACACAGTGTAAACAGGTTAGCTGACAAACCAAGATGGCAACAAATTCTAGTTCCACTAGACAAGGATTTTTACTTTAATAAAATCAGTTTGCGATAGGATTCCAGTCACGGGCAATTTGTACACGTGCTAGTTTTGAATTTCTGGGTTGGCCAACCCCACTAAACTCTAAAAGCGTTTTCTGAAGACACTGATGGCTTCGATGTTCTTGTTGGTAACAAAAACAGAATCCTGTCCCAGTGAGCAGTATTACGCGACTGATTTTACAAGTCTAATTCACTTTTCGTTTTTAACCACATTAACAGGACAAAATACAGCTTTGAAAAACACAACTGCAAACAACAGTGTGAAAAATTAAGAAATTTTACAGTTGATTCATTACACCTTAACTCACCTGAAGGTAAATACTCTGCGTGAAGCACACTCAGACTGTGACCTATGACCTGGCAAAGGAAAGACAGCCAATGAGAACCATGAAGTTCACTAGATGGCACTAGTAATACACTCTTCCTATTTGTACAAATGCAAAAAGTCATTTGATCATCTGTGACCAAGATACCATGAGCGCTCCCTAGCAGATGAATAGCTTTCGGTTGTTAGTGAACAGGACTATTTCCAGTGAATATCAAGTCTGCTAATATTTGAATGCCAAAAATACTTTTCTAAAAGAATTCCACACTTTGAACATGAAGAGCCTCATGTACAGCTTACAGTAATTTTAAAAAGTTGATGTTTTTCAACAAAATTTGTCTGGCATTGTCAAAGTTATGGTGAATACCAAGAAGGAAACTGGGCGAAAAGTAACATTAATCAATAATTTTCTGAAATTAGCCAGAAATTTCTGCTTCAAAATTTTGCCAAATTTCAATAAGAAGACATTTTGTCAACATTTTTGAAAACTAACTGCTCCAGCATTTAAGGGAAATGTCATGAAATGCAGTTATGCTAGTCATACAAAACTACCAATAGGGGGCACCCCAATTGTTGGACCAACCCAAAAATTAATGTCAGTTGGGATCATCTCAGTTAGAGATACAGCAGGAGATGATGGACAGAGGGACAAATTGACAGTATAATGCACTTGCACACATAGACACATCAAACAGAAATGATCAAATCACACTATGACATGTTCGTCAGATTTATGGTTTATGTTTATTAACAATGCCTTCATGAGGGACTAAGGTGACACTCAACATAAATCTGTTGAAAACATGATTTCTGTGAGAACGAGATTTTTGTCCCTCTCTTTGCAACTTATAAAACAGCTTTCAGGGCTAACAGGTTTTTCTAAGAAGACAATCTTCAGAGTACATAGTTTCAGGTGACGGATCATCAAGTATGTTTTTGCTATTTCAGCATACAGCAAAAACATGATCATTAGCGTAAATACATTCATGAATAGACTGCACGCATGACTAAAACGAAAATCATTAGTGAAATATTTCGACCGCCAACCTGCCGTCTTGATTACTCTCTCGGTGGCGTTGTCGTCGGCTGGACGGGTTGCCAGTCGAAATATCTCACACGTGATTTCGATTTTAGTCCTGAGTACAGTCTTAACTTAATATACTATGAGTCTACCATGGCAGACTGGCTTTCACCAATATATTTATGACTGTTTTGTTATAGGCACAATCGCAACTCAGACAAATCACTAGTATGGCGAAAATGGCCATCAAGACAGAATATTTATTATTTGATTACTTCTACGGTCACCTGATTTAGCGCAGCCAATCCACGCGACGTGATGCGAAGACACTCGTTGATCTGTAGCTCAACTAGACCGCGTGATCTATTGCACAGCAAGGACAGGCCCTCATCAATTATCTGCAAGTCAAAAAACAACGTTCTTTATTTTTTTTTACAAAATCCAGCTCAATACTCATCACCAAGCTATTCTTATAATGAAAACTAATTAGGTGAATTTATAGAATAAGTGTGGTAGATAACAGGCAATGGGTTTCTGTGATTGCTTAACGATAAAGGAAAATCTTATTGGAACTTAACCAGTACTCTATTCTAGGACAGTCACGCAACAAGAGAAATGTGTTATGTTCTAATCAAACTGTCTTAGATGTCAAATACTCTGTGCATTCGACATTTTACGGATAGCAAAAGTCAATGCGTGCGCAGTGTAACCTTGTGGGACACGAGTCATCCAATATAGAATCCAGACTGTCACGCAGGCCATTGTCTTCTCCATGAGCTGGCAGCTGATTTCAGTTAGATGCTAAATGTTTACTTGCATCTACGATTATCCAAACCTCCGGATGCTTGAAATACACAATTTCCAGAAATCGTTAAACTATGTCTACTGGCTATGTTGCTGTGGATGACTGTTATCTCATAAAATGTTTCGGGTATACAATGTCTCTTGCAATCTTTGCATGTGGACCTTTGGCAAAAATTTAGCATTTCAATTGCTATAGTTATGATACTTGTTTTTGATCGCTTGATGAGATCACAAGATATTAATGTCATAACCAATGTAACCATGGAGAGAATTGTGTTGTTTGAATAATGTGTAAAAAGGGCCAGCGACCTAATTACACCGAATGAATCACTCAGGTTAAAGGTCAATGCATGAATATTGTGACTCACCTCTGTTTCGTTCACCAGAGCACAAATGACATGTGGTCCTAACATGTGAAAACACTGCAAAAGACATGCAGAAATGAAACACATACACTGAGAATACACTGAGCTATTGATTAAAAATTTGAGGAAATTTCCCGAAAATAAAATGGAAAGTTGTATACAAATTCACTTTATTAGTTCACAAAATAACACAGGCACTTATCTGATAATAGGCTAGAGAACAACGGGGTACTTCAAAGTGCATGGATATTCTTTTGGAAGCCCGTGAATGTTTTCAAGGCATTTGTTTTGTGGAGGGATCAGTTCATATCATGTGGTGAAACTGCAAAGATTTTCCAGGTACCATGTGCAAAAACACGGCAAATAAATGTCAGGATTTCTCAAAAAATGTTTATTTCGCTTCCACCATGTTCATTTTGCCAACGTGTGCCTGAAGAGGAGAAATATGCCCTTGAAATACAGCTACTATTTTCAATTATATAGGCAATTTGCTTTACAGCTGCACACTGGAAGATTAGAAACTGTACACAGAGTATGAGCAAGTGTATAGCAAGCTGTTCAACAGAAAGTACAATTATGGTGTTTTTTAATCAAGATAAAAACAAAGAAAAAGTGAGTGGAAGCCTACGACATCTCATGAGTACCTTTTCCACATAAGTATCGCTTGGATTTAGGTAAGTACCTTTCCAGATAACTTCTTGAGGTGAGACAAGTCCAGATATTTCAGTAGCTTGCACTTGTGAAATAGCCACCACAGCCTAGATATAGACAAATACATTGACATCAGAGATATTGGAAAATTTGACAGGTTTACAATACAAACATGACAAAATCTACACAAGTCACGTGTAAATGAATATTTATTAGCAATTCTTTGTCTAAGTTTATCCACTAACAAATTACTTGTTAATACTGACCTGTGTGTTGAAGCAGGCAGGATACAAAATTGTCTGTGAACACAGACCTAGTCTCTATTATCAATCATTTCAGAGATGTATTAGAGGTTCAAGAAAGTGCCAATAGAAAGCGCTAGTGGAGGCAATATACAACCAGACATCACTACTCTTCACACTAACACTACACCAGCAGGTATTGTCAGTGCTTGGAATGACCAATGGAAAATTTTTCAGGTGACGTATCGTTCCACAAACAAATAGGCTTGTGTGAAAGAAATACTTATGTTTTGTGAAAGTTAACTGAAATCAACATTTTGCATGAATGAAGACAAAATAATGATAAAAAAGAGATGAAGATAGAGAACACTGGAAATCAAATAAGAGGAAATCGAAACGATAAAAGAGGAAATCCTCTTAAAAGAGGAAAATTCCAAGCCCTGTATTATGTCTAGCTAAATCACATAGCATTCTTCAGATGTAACAAATCCAGTGGCTTTTCATTTTGTAACTTTAAAAGTAGCCATTAAACCGCAGTGCAAACCTTTGGCCACCCATGTAATTAGTAAATTGCCCAGTTTTACCTTCTCTTGCAATTTTTGCAACAAAGTTTGTTCATCAGTTTGTTTAAAGAAGACAAATTTCGTTTTAACAATTTGCTTTACTCGGAATAAAAACTTTGAGACCATTATTCATGTTTCACAAAATAACTTTTTTACTGCAACAAGTAAAAGACAGTATATATCTCCTGAAACCTTGGATACCCGAGAGACCCTGGGAGCTCTTTAAGTAAAGTACCCAGGGGTCTTTTCGAAAAACAGTGATGGGGTTCTTTCGGAAACTTTTATAGCTAACCGCAGCACCCTGATCCATAATGGACTCTAAATAACAGTTCGACTTCACTTCATCAGCAGTTTAGCTAGACAAAAAGTTCATCAACACCTTCACTAACAAGTGACCCAATTAAAAGTAGTGAAAAGGATCAAATTATTGACACATTTCCCTTACATTTCATTTGCGTACAAAACGAACCCAAAAGAACTTTTATGAGGACTTTTTCAAACCTTATTTCCAAATAACCCCTATGGGTGTTTATCTTGGTGGGACTTCTTTAAAAAATCTCCAGGAAATTTAGTACTTACCCAGAAGTCAAGTGCTATACTAAGCAAGACACTGTTCAAATTCACATCGGCCATTATTTTCTCAGTAAAAATATCGTTTTTGTTTTGAGTGTGTTTATAAAACACCTGAACAACAAGAGAGTATATTATACCACAGCCACTCTCCATGGCACAAAATGGTTTTAGTTTACTTTGCTAAATTAAAATCAGTTGCTTAAAGCAATCAAACTATGTTACAATGAACTGTCTTGGAACTTTTAAAAAACATTCGCTGTAACCAAGTGAACTTGTACCCTGTGCAGTCGACTTAGGACATGATATGAAATAAAACTCAAACATTATAAACTTAGTCAATGTCACACATTCCCTCTGTAATGCGACTGCAAGTCAAAACATCAGTTTAGGGTTTTTACTGCTGCAGCTATCCAATTGAGAGTAATAGTAGAATATAACATGCCCGCATTTTGAGAACCAGTCTCCTCCACTGTATAACATACAACAAACTGGTTGTCAAAACGTGGGCACGTCATATCCCAGTATAATAGTCCAATTCAGAATAAATTAAAGTCGTATTTACCTCGATCGCAGAGTACACAACAACTACATGACATTGAAAGGAAATATTCAAGTGAGATCTGTCCAAAATTCGTCATCAGCGTCACAGAAACACACCCACCAAATATCATGAAGATCCAGTACAAGGAGTTATAGCAGCAGACGATGCAGGCCGGACGCACAGACAGAATATGTGGAAGCATAAAACGGTCATTAAATTGCTTGTTTCCCAACACAAATTTTTGCAATTAACAATAAAACCCTCACCCCTTTTCACCAACGTCAAGGCAGGCTTTGAGTGTAATTTTCTGAAAAAAATAAACAAAAAATATGACACAAAACAGGGCAAAAGTAATGCTAAGAGTCTGAGTTTAGAATTCAGTGTCAAGCCAAGGGGCTAACTGGGAGCTATAAGATGAAAGGTTTTAATTAAGCATTTTTCCACTTCAGCGGTGAAAGAGACTATATGTCCCTAGGTGGCAATAGTTTTTGTTGGACAAATGCTCACCACTCCCTCACTACAATTTACAAGGGATGGGTATGCAGCTTCAAAACAATACATTTTTAATGTTAACATTTATAAGTCTTCGCGTGACCTAATAAACATAAGTTTGAAAAGATTTCCCTTTTATGTATATTCAACTGATTTATACACAACAGACATTTAGTAAAATGCAGTAGCATAAAGAAATTATCACCCTTCCAAAAAAAAAACAGTTACCTCAAGCTCTGGGCACATTTTTCCAAGAGTTTTCAATGACATATTAGTGACCATTACATTGGACAGATTCAAACATCTGATGTGAGGACAGTTCTTAGCTGGAAAAAGAAAAAAAAATTACAATATCAGTAGTCATATCTTCAGTGGAATACCTGCTTTTGTACATGGTTAAGTCATTCATATGGTAGTTATCTCCCTCATAATTGAATGTCATAAAAACTCATTGATATCTGCTCAAAATGTAGATCAGTCAAGAACAATGACAAAAAAGAGCAAAAAATTTTTGCAATGAGACACATACATACCTGCACCAGCACAAGTACCAAAGTAAACATTTGGCCATAAGTATGCCTTCTAGCTTTGAAATAGAAAAAGGGGAGATAACTAATGCCAGATTTACACACAAGGGTGCAGTAGGTGCGTCATTGCAAATGTAACCACATGGTACATGGTAAAATAGCTTCACTTCCTGTCTGAATTCTGTAGAATGCAGGACACAGCAGTTACACCAGCCTTCCTTTCACACTATCCCAAACTACAACGTATTGCTCATTCTTCAATAAAAGTTAGATGGCCAGCCCATAACTGCCTGTTCAATGCTAGGCGTGTCCAACATATGACACTTTTTTGATCACACACATGATTTAAGTAAGTGTCAATTTTAAAAAATTATCACAACATACTGTAAATAAAGCATCGTCCATGCTGTCCAGAACCACACACTGTTCAGTAAAGAAGACACATCGTATTACTAAATGGCAGTTTAAAATCCAATCCAGTTTCCTTACCAATAACATCAACGCTCCAATCAGTGAGAAGGCGTGACGAATGACTCACGTCGAGATTTTTGAGATTCCTACACCCTCTGTGGGACAGTATCGACAACAGCATCTTATCCGTCAAGCCTACAAGGAAATCACATGCTCAATTTTACTATTGTTGAAAATTCTTTTTAGCTCGTTTGATATGAAAAATCCCCTCAGAGGGTGGAACCCATTCCACTAAGGGTCACAATTTTTTTTTACACGAGTTCTTATTCCCTAATTGCTCATAAAGGATGCCCGCTATCAGAATTTAATGTCAGTCTTAGGTTCACAAATGAACAAAATAAGTGACATTTATACATATGAGGCTAAGTAACAAATACAAACAACAGTACCTACCACCAAAGTGGTTGAAAAATCCTCCGAAGTGAAGCGTCTCTAACGAGGACCATGTTGACATGGCAACCCGCCTCCACAACTTGCATACTGTAAAAGTCAGCAATTGAATAACTGATACTGTTACTTTCCACATCAGATGCAATTCACGTTTCACAAACTACATTTAGTATGATCATTGAAGAGAAACTATGACCAGTTCATAAAAAATGGCAAGGTATCATGCCTGATTTAGATGATGATGTTGTCAAGTACCACCAGATGTCTCTCACCTCTCTCAATTATAATTCTCTGTTTGAATGGCAGTTTCACAAATATCAATCTTAAGCAATCTTCAGGTAGTTTGTCAATGAAGCATTCATTACCAGATGGCTGAAGTGGCAAAGACACCTTCAAAAGAAAGCAATTTCGCTTACACATCACAGCAAATCTGACTCAACGAAGCATTTACCAGTTGTGCAGAGTACATCTTTGAATAATGTTTCCATGACAACAAATTAAATACTAAAAGCTAAAAGTATCAAGTTAAAACACTAGAATGTTTCAGAAAATGAAAACCATGAACTTAAAAACAAACATTAGCATTATTTCAACATAGCTACCTTCACTAAATAAAGGCTAAATTTAATCAAGCTCTAAAACTTAACCACCGAATAAATCCACTTGTGAGATGAACATCATTGTGAATACAATGGCAACATGACACGTGTTGCTTTTATCCCATATGCAAGTGGGGCATAGTAGCCAAACATTACTACATTCCTGAACATATCCAAAGTAATTTGATACGTTACTGAATGACTACAAGTATCCTGTGGTGTCCACAACATTTCCCTGTGAGCTGTGATCCTTCTTTTCTGTTCAGCCGGGTGGACCCTCACAACACGACCATCCAGGATCAGGTCATCTGCGGATGCTTCAAGAGCCCGCTTCCTGTCCTCTATGGACACAAAGCTGACAAAGCCATATCTGGAGAACAGTAGAGTAATTAAAGTGGCCTTCCCTCATAAAAAATCAAAATGGTCTTAATTTGTTCCTCAATCAGATTACAGATTAGAGCGAATTTCAGGGCTTATGAAGAACTGATAGCTCATTACTGCTCAAGACCAAGCTCTACAAGTTGGCTTACCAAGCACTGAAAAATACTCTCCCTTATCCAGAATTCCTCTCCAATCTGTGTAAGGAATGGGTCGATACCAATTCTATATAGTAAATAATCTAAATCAAAAATTTTTTCTTTGACACAAGGTAGAGGTTTAGAGCAGCTTTAGTAAACTAAAAGAATACACTAGCCAAATACACTAGCCCATAACACTAGCTCATTACACTAGCCAATTACACTTGCCAATTACACTAGCCCATTACACTAGCCAATTACACTAGCCCATTACACTAGCCAATTACACAAGCCAATAACCAAAACATGTTTTTATACCTGCCCAGTTCTTGTTAAAATGATAAATCCCATTTTAACATTTACTGGCATTACATATATCTTTACAAAAATGAAAATGAAATTTAGATCTTTTATTCTCGTAAAATCAGTCTCATAATATTCATGACCATGATAGGATTCCACTTTTGTTTGAAAATCTTACCACAGTGAGGAATATTTCCGTTGTTCGCCAGCTGAACAGTGCAAATGCAATTTTTAAAAGTGAACGAAAAGAAGTAGTATACTACAACATCCTTTGACAACCAGATGTTTCAATACCAGACTGCACAACCTTCTCAGTATGTTCTAGTATCCAAATGGCAAAATATGAGCAGACAAACCCCATTAAGTGCTTTTAAGAGAAAATACATCAAACACACATTTGTGAACAATTCACTCACCCTTTGGATCTGTTTTTTGCTCGCTCTGTGACAATTTGGCAGAAGTTGACTGTCCCAAACTTTGAGAAGAACTCTGATAACTGTTCCTTGTTTACCTGAAAGATGAACAGCATCACTGAATCAATACCATCAGCCTGCTACCAGAAACTCGTCAGGAAAATGGTAGGTAATTGTTCTTATTCGAATTAGAAATGATTTCTGAGATTGGGAGAAACAGACAGGCAGATCGTTATTGCTCGAGATCAGACTCAAAAAGTTGAGTCATTTCAAGCGCCCAGTCTGGTCTCAACCAATATGGTACAAAATCCACTCTATTTGGTAGACCTTAGCTCCCTCATAAAGAGTACTTCCAAAAATGTTAATTCTAACAATGTTGTAGATGCACACTATTTTAATAAAACATCGTCCAACGTAAGCTACGGTGTAAACTTGCAATTAAAGTACTCATTTGGTGCTGCTTTAAAAAATAAAAATTTCACATCTGTCATTTTTTGTTCTATTTTACAGCAAATATCTTCAAGCTATTGTTCTAAAAATGTACCCAAATGGCACAGTGTTCCCACAAAAATATTTAAATTTTCCATTTTCCTCAATCACCCTTACCCTATAACTAATATTGCCAACGAATACTCTATGTTCAGTGACTCTATCGTTATATCCTTTTTCCTTGCACGTTGCTTTCCCAGCAATGTCTGACAATGCCATCGAGTGGACCTGACCCGTTAACTTCGGCAAGCTATACTCTGCCTCCACATTGTCACACTGCCACTCAGTGTCACCACTACAGTTTGTCTTGCTTTGCTGCATGCTAGTACTAGTACCGTTACACTTCAAGGTTAAGTCAAGGTCTTCACAGCTCCCATGTAGCAGACGATATTCCTCAACACCAGGTGGATTCTCTCTGTAACATTCACCACTTTGCTCATCATTGTTTGCAGCACTCGTTGAATTCACATTAAGTTTCACACTCTCCATTTCATTCAACAGATTCTGACCTCCCATCACAAGAGCACCGCAATCAGTCCAACAGGTGTCGCTGTCATCTCTGACACTTGTTTCATTGGATGACCTCTGTTCACCCTCGGTGAGTCCGCTCATGATGTCGTCACTGGTGTCGCCACTATGGAAGGAATTTCCAGTCTGATTAACACGACTGACATTATTTGTTTCGCAAACGCCGGGGGCAAATGTATCTTGATGGCTATTTGTGGCTAAGTTGATCAGTTCATCAAGCAACCGTAGTATTGACAACATGTCTACTGGAGGAGTGACAAGCAGAAGTAACTTTTCATAAAACCTGCAGTGACTGTTCAAGAATGGAGTGACACTGAATCAGAGATCTGTGAAGTGCTCGACTGAAAATAACAGAAAGAACACAAAGCACGTGATCATCAAAATTAATTTTGATGACGAAAGCAAAACATCGACTGATTCAGCTAGGCATCTAGTCCTCTACATTTACACAGAATGAGAACAATTAAAATTTAAGAAACTAGCAGTGATCAATGAAATTAATGACTCAGTAAAAAGACTAAACAGCACTGACTGCTTAAGAACACCAAGAAAAGTACTTACCGTAAATTCGCGGGTCAATGCCTTGGGAGCTTAAATTGGGAAACCCTGAGCCAGGGGGTGGGCGATTACCCAAGCATTGAGTGCTTAAATTGGGAAACCCTGAGCCAGGGGGTGGGCGATTACCCAAGCATTGAGTGCTTAAACCAAAAATTGACCAAACTCGGGGATGGGAGATTACCAAGACATGGGCGTTAACCCGCGAGTTTACGGTAATATGTAGTTACACTACAGTCTAGTCCAGCATTTTGCCAGCCCATGTGCATGTCATGGGTATACTGTTTTGAAATTGATGTCTTCCAGCCTTTACTATAGAAAAGTGGGAAAGTGATGCAAGAAAATGATGTTCATCAACTTGTATTTGCTTTAAATGGTTGAAACGAACAAGGTACATCTCCCTCAGGGTATGAGCTTGTCTGTCTACAAGTTGGGGTACCTTTACTATGAACGGCCACATTAAAAGTATGCAGTGTCTCAGATAATGTATAAATGTTTCAGCTTCCCACTTGCTTTCCAGCAGTGGTAAGCACTGAGTGGAATGTTCCCGAGCATTCGGTTAATTCAACTTCTGCATTTATGCTAACAGGATTTGTACGCAAGTGGACGAAAAAGCGTGTACTGTTTACCCCAGAGTATCTAGAAAATTCCTCGGCACATCAAAGACTTGATGGCGTTGTCTTAGATTGAAGTGAGCAACTCGCTATTCACGAGCTTGGCTGAACGTGTATTGCGGTCACAAATGCGACAGTTTAGCGTATGAGTTTGAAAGTCAAAAAATGAACACTAAGTAAGGCAAATGACAATTGACAATCTGATCATCCCCAATACCCAATATTGAGGACGATCAGTAGATGAGGACACCTGCTGGTGCAAGATGTCAAGCGTTCGTTTACGCACACACAACTCAGAAACGGTGGCAAGGCGCAATTTGTAGACAGGACTGTGGAGTACTCGTAAGCAAAGATGCAAATTTTGGAAATCACGGTTCATTATGATTGTTGCAGCCGTTGTTGTTATCCTACTTCTAATTCTCCCAAGTGCACATATTTCGTGACATTTCGAGTTTTAAGTCCATGATTTCTTTGATTAGGTGATTAAAGCTTTCATCAAGTAGGTCTACAGCATTTGAATTGAACCCAGTCTTGAATGTTAACTCTGTGTGATAATCTGTCAGTTTCCTGACAAAATAAATGGAGGTCAGGGTTAAGACAAGGCACTGAACTGGTAAATCTTAGAAATTGTGCAAAAATGATCACCTGTAAGTGTTTTTTGTGCAACAGAGATGATTTGTTCTGCCTGGCCCCAGTTTTATGTTTAGACATATAGTTGACACAGAGCAAGATGATTGAGTGCAATTGCAACCTCATAAACGCGGGTGACAATCTTAGTTGTCACTTTGGTGTCCGTGTCAGTTCTGTTTACACATACTTCATACTTGCGCACGATCATCTCGTTCCATGTCACCCTGTGAAGTTTTGTTGTGTAAATAGGACTATACAGTCATACACAGGTAGCCATCTAGCTAGCTGTGCATGGCTGAACGTCAGCTGGATGAAACAGCTCTCTGACCACTCAATGCCAATGGCAATACTCAGCATTGTTGACTGTTGGCTTACCGACTAGTCACTATGATGGCTATACTATTACTGCACTGCCACTGGACTAGGACAGCAGTTATATTAGGGATAGCCTTGGTGCAAACATGTGTTTACACTGCTTTGCACCAAGGATATCTCGGTGGTCGAACGAGTAGTCTAGATCTAAGTTAACAGGACAGTAGATTCATGTTGGCCTCACAAAGCAGGAAGCATAAGCTTTCACCACGCTCTTCCGTGCGTTCGTTTCGTGTCGTTTCATCCTGCACCGTCGAGAACCAGCGCCACCTACCTGTGTCGGTGTCTCTAGGTTCGTGGTGACACCTTGTGTCATTCAGTGAGACACGGTATTCAATAACTCTACAGAACTGGAGAACGAGTTCTATTATAACGCCTGCACAAATACTACAATGCCTACTCAAACCCATAAAATTATTGACATGAAAAATATTTGAAAATCCTCAAATCAAAAGGTCTAGAAAGACTTTTGTATGATTGTGCCCCACGTCCTCTGCCAGTGCCGAATATAGACCCTAGTCCGCCTACTAGCATTAATGACGCTCTCTGGCGACCGATGCGGCAGGTGTATGTACAAATAGAAAATCACGTACACCCTCTTTGGTTCTCGGGGATGAGCGGTACTTACACTGGCGGATCCAGGATGTATTAAGAGGGGCAATGAAATTGTGGTAAATGAAAAATGTCTGAGTGCCCAAAAACTGCATCCTACACCGTAAGGGACCTTTTTGGTTGTGTCCGGCTGTAGCTAGTGTACTAGACGGTTATGATTCGAGTAGGGCCTGTGTTTTGACGGGCAACGGTAAAACAGAAAATTTGGGATAGAGTGGATGATTTGATTTGTATCATAAAACATATTCCGATACTGGCCCCGTAAGTATCGGAAATCGGAATTCCGATACGGAAACGGTCCAAATTAGAATATTCCGATTTGGTCCGGATTCTACGGACCGGAACATGGATACGACTGAAAAACTTTGGCCCCACTTGTAGGAATCTTCCTTAGTCACCTTTTAGCAGTTTGTTTAAAGATTGTTTTGAAGGGGTTAATTTTGAAAACATATTCCTTCGTAGATATCCTTACAAAGCTGAATTTTTAATAGTTATTCTGAAACAATACAAGACTGAAATGTCATGACGTCGTCAAAAACTAGTAGAGCATAAAGACATTTTTTGAAACCAAATATTGAAAAATAATTTAAACCACCCTCAATGTAGTACATTTGTGTAGTTGACTGGAAAAGGAACCTATAGAAGAGTTTTGGGCAGTCCGGGTTTTGTTTCCACGGCGAATTCCCAAAGTGAACACTTTGAAAGGAATTTTGTCAAAAAGGCACCCTTCGGCTAAGAGATACTAGGACGGGTGAAAAAGTCACTCTTCTTTTAGCGCTGTGAGCGTCACGCTTGCCAATAAGTTTACAACATGAGTGTGTGTGACGTTGACAATAGGAGCCGCATGTAAATAAGCTAGAAATCCTCGAAGTCAAAAGTCGTTTCGTTAAGGACCACCGGACAACACAATAGAATCATCGGCAACACAAATCAAGTTTGGAATAGAAAATATGAAAGTGTAATAGATATTTACAGTTCATTCATTTGACATTCAATTACAACACAGACATAGAAAGCAATGGTATGAGTTCTTCAATAAATAAGAAAACGAATAAATAAACCTGACACCTCACTAATAATAAATAAAGGGTGTTTCATATCTACGCCGATTACTTGCTGGTAGATTGGTCTACAAAGTATTAGTTGTATGTGGACGGAAGGAAACAGTTGTGAATGTGTGAAGTGCGACAAGGGCACTGCTGTACGGTCGGGAAGGTATTGTAGGTAGCAAGATGGCACAGGTGGTAGCAACCACCTAGTGGGAGACTTTGCACACAGTACAAAGTAATGCACAGACGAGACTCCAGGGTTTGCCTGCGCGAATAGCTTTATCATGTCCATATAACATGTAACAGCTGGTTTGGTAGAAAATCCCCTCCCCCTCCCACGCCAGCTCATCTCAATCTTTTTAGAACACATCTTCCGTGTAATATATAGAATGTAAAGGGTCATGTTCTACAAAGATTGGGGTAAGCTCCCGTGCCTGCCTCACAATGGCGCCAAGTGCATGGTAACCGTCCAATTCTCCACCACTCTGGTCACATTCGAACCAAGCCGGACCCGCCGTGTTCAACTTCGCAACTTTTTTTCCATACCATTATTTACTCCACATGTATTCAGTGACCCATAAACATGTTCAGGGGCCCTCGCAGCTAGGAACAGTTGCATACTGTTGCTGCAAAACCCCGCTCACATCCGTCGCAAAAAAAACCCTGAAAATCGATCACAGGAACAAATAGTTCAATTATTTTGAACTTAAGGAACCGTAGCGCTGTTTTATCAATAATATGATGTTTTTTGTAGCTGTTTCGGCCCTCTGTCATCATATGTCTGAGATAATAGCTACTTGGTATTGTGAGAAGAAAATAAATTTCCACAACATTATTTAGTTAATGAAATAAAACTAAATAACACAGCCTGCCCACTGCAGTGACTATCTATGGGGAAAAATAATCTACAGGTATGACCATTTGAGAAACAATGTTTAAAGGATACTAAACCCTGTTTTGATGATTTGAACCAATCCTCGCTAATACATCATTGGCGTCAATCTCCAATAATAAAACCAAGAATCAACTAAAAATTCACACTCCCTAAGTCACATATTGGATATTATAATTCTTGCTGGGTGGTCCTTCCCCCCATTTACCCTGTAATTCGGTAAAAGCGTAGGTCACGCTTGACCGTTTGGCAAACCTTGAGAGGAGTTTCCAGATTTTCAAACAAACTTTTGAGGGTTTTCGAGAGTTACAGAGAATTATTTTGTTTCAGAGAATATGATGGGGAGAGTGGTTTTTAATAGATGTTAATAGGCCAAAACTGGTTTGGTATCCTTTTAAGATAATACGAAGCTAGATTGATTTTTGTCAGCTCGAGCTATCATATGACGAGAACTTGAAGTTCATAAACCACGTATAGCTTTGACTCATTTAATGTACTTTTGGCTATCATTTTTCTAATAAGCCATGCATCGTGCAATACTGAGATCTCGGGCAGGCTTCGAGTAGACAATAGCACCGTACATGTAAGCGCCAGCTTCGTAATCAATTTGGCCACATACTCATGCTAACAACGTTATGATGAACAAAGGGTTCCTTTATCGTACATTTCTCAAAATTGTGTATTTTCACCCGGTGGACTTATCTATATCTGGAAATTTCTCGTTCGCGGAGCGTGGGAAAACTAGAAAATACTTGAGTAATAAAGGTTTATGATTAGACATGAATTTAATCAATACTGAAAAGGCGTGAAATCTGTCTGAGACGGTGACGATTGCGTGAATAGGACGGTTGGGCCAGTTCTTTATTAACAGATGTTAGTCCATTTTCCACTCAAATGTATGCATAATTTGATTCGTAAGCGGTTCCCGATAGTTACTTCAATTCCAGGTAATTTGCATAGGTGTACACAGCGTCTCGTGAGAACCGTCCACTAGTGTACAGTTCTTTCAAACTTTATGAAAATGTTACAACGACAGTTGTTATACAAAGTCTTGGCTCATTTACCTTGCGACACGTTGGTAAGTCTGAGACGAAGAGCTCAATGCACTCGCACAACCAGCCGGTTACGTTGTTGAACGGGTAACCTGAGAGCGTCTTGTGCGGACGTATCTCAAGTTTCTGACTATAAGTTTTCACACTTACGACGGTATGCTTTGTGGTTAAAGTATCCCACCTGTTTTATTTCGCAAACATTTTTCCACTTATAACGTTACTTTTGCTCATACAGGCGTTGACATTTCGTAAAACATTAAAATATAATAACTTACAAAGCATGATGTAAATGTAAATATAAATTAAGTCTATTCAGTTACTAATATAGCAAAGTTGATTTTTGTGGAAAATTATTGAGTGAGTGTGCAGGTATTCGCAGTTATGGTAAACTTATACAGCTGAATATTTTAACTGAACAAATCCTTTGCTTCAGTTAACACCAGGTATCTTTACCATTACGAAATGTTTTGGTTAATTTTATAAGCTTGTCATAACTGTTTGTCGCTTGTGTTTTGTTTTGTTTTGTAAACTGCATATTATAGCGACAACAAACCCGCCTCCAAAACAAAACAAAAAACTTTTGATTTAGACCAATTGCTGTTATGAAATTAGTCTCAAATTTTTTCATAGTCAAATCGGAGGTTATTTCAGTGCTTCAAAAGAACTGACAATAAGGTACGCTTTTTAAGTTCTATGTTCAGAACAACCGCATAAAGTTTCAGGTCACACCTGAAATTGGATAAAGTCTGAAGAAATAATGAACTGCTTCATGAAAAAGTGGAACCTGCAGGCTAATTCCTTATCTCTGTAATTGCTTGGCCAAATTAGTTAGAAACACAACATATAGGGACGATGTGAATATGAAGTAGGTTGAAAATTGCCAAATGTCTTTAAAAACGCATTGTGTGGTGAAAATGATCCGCTTCAAATCACTGAACCGTGTCCAGTAAGTATCATGACGTGATGGTGGAGAATAACACTGCATGATGCCGGCTATGTGAGCCCGCGAGGTACGTCATTAGTGCAAAGGTCACCTATTTTCAGAATTTGTTGTTTTCACATTTGTAAAAGGTCAGTGGATACTGACTGCACTTTTTTAGTTTAGATTATGTAACAATAGCATTGTCGTTTAGTTCCTGCTACACCTTAGCATAGTTAGGAGCATGCAAATACATCTTTAAGACATGAGACAGAAATTTGGTCTTACGCTTCACTTAACTATTTCTGGAAAACAATTAGATGTCACCTGAGCAAAAGCTCAGTTTCTATATAGACACACACCTGCTAATTGCTAAGATAATTTCTATTATTTATGGACAGTGATTCGCACATAATTAGTTGCTAAACATTTACTTAATTGTGAGGTGGGAACGCCTTAAGATTAAATTCCTGTCTTATGTCTTTTAAAAGTCATTTCATGAAACGGATTCCGAAGATCACTGTTCAACTGAGTAGGGAACAATTTTACAGCTATAAGTGACCAAAGACAAAACTTTTTGACAGAAAACTTAGTTTAATGCCGCTTTAAAGTAAAATTTGGAAAATCAAAAACCCTCATAAAACGAATCGTTATGCAATCCAGCTCAGTCGACCATGCACTTTTTCAAACTGAAATTTCCACAAACTCGCAAGCACACCCACATATAAATCCCGAATTTCATATTAGGCCTAATTCACATACGGGAAAATATCATGATTGCTGGCTGATCAGACGACATTCGTTGGCGGCCATGATGTCCACACGTATGCATATATTTCGAAAGTTTGAAGAAACACAAATACATTCTGAAAAAGTTTTTTGAATTTAGTGTACAATGTGGCGGGACAGCGAAATCGAACAAAAGTAAACAGAAAGAAAAAATGCTTCTTTGTTTGCACAGTTAACATGGAACAGCTGACGTCAGCCAACATACAATTAGCATCTTTAGAAAGTTAGTAAGGTTCTGGAAAATGGAAAGATGTCTATTTTTGCAATCATTTGTGTTCGAATTTGAGGAAACTTTACCGTACGAGAAAGAATTACGAAATTTTCTGTTCAGTACCGAGAGTAAGTAATGTATCCTTGTCCGTACAGATGACATTCGACAGAGAACACTAAATCAGAGTGAGATACCTTACAGAAAATGCCAGCGAATTCTTTTACAATATTCCACCCGTGTATTCGTCCGCGATTCAAGTCGAAATGATAATTGATTGAAGTTAATTCAAAACACTGCGGTATGGCTTCACTAAGTACTCCCGGAACCTTCGAGATCCGCCATAGTTGATATAGTGAATTTCACCATAACGGCCCAATTATGAACAAGCGTTTCAGTCCACTTTGTTTGGTTATTTTCGTCTCCAAAACACATGTTTGCTGCTGATTCGGATGATAAAGTTGTATCAAGTATTTACGGAATTTCCCCCGAAGGTAGTAATCGTACGCTGAGTGTTTTTAACTACGACCGGAGCCTAATAGGTGCGCAAAAGTCGACTATAGTGGCAAAACTGATAGTTGAACACCAGGATCCGCTTCGTGGTTTCATCTTATCCATGTGCTCACCCAGCCTAAAATATGGGGGCTAGAATTTTTGAGATTGTGGACCTGTTACTGAAAATTAAAGACTAAAAACGGGGTAGTACGTTTAGCGCTACTTTGTGCATTCGCGCAAAGTTCCTGCTTTTTAAGTGGACTTTTGTCTCGTTCTCTCGTATTTCTTGTTTCTCTGAGGCGAACCTTTTTGCCCACTTCGCTCGACCCGAGCCCCTCTGGGTGCGCGCATGTTATCAACGGTCGTACAATTTGTCAGATGGTCGGAAGCACGGAAGTAGGTGTTTTTATGAGAACAAAAAACTGTCACCAACCTGCAGTTGCGCCAACAAATTTAAATAGTCTATATTGACAATTTAAAGTCAATTGAAAAATCTGTGTGCCAGAAAATACATTTTTAATATTTTTTATTTCAAAAACAACAAACCTATACTGTTCAATGATGCGAGTAAGCATTTTATTATGTTATAGTGTATGAAATTCAATTAAAGAAGGGTCTCATTTAGGTAAATTGTTTTTGTTTAAAATCTGTCTTTTTGCACGATGATGAAGCGGAAAAGAATCATTAAATTTGAAATAACACGAAATTGCTTTTCAAAATTTTTTTGTAAACTCTGCTGGCGTTAAATTAAAAGTGGCAACAAGCAAGGGCGGATTCGGAAATTTGGGTTATGAGGAAACTGGGTCACTGACCGGGTTATGTAGAAAAAGTCAATATGCGAATTAAATTCGTGTGACGCGTGTTTTAAAAAACTGTTTACCTGTATGCTGTGGAATCAGATTGTTTTCATGGCGACTTACGAATTACCTCAACCAAACAGAAAACATTGCCATTGGTCCCTAAAATCTTAAAAACTAGATCAACCCAAACCGCCAAAGGTAGTTTTAGGTGGGGGCTACTCTAGCGGGCAATGACCCCCTTGGCTCACCTCTAAATTTGCCACTTGTCGGAAACCCAAGACCGTGCATTGACATGCCGCACAGTCACGCTTTTGAAGTTCGCGTGTTATATCGAGACCAGTTCAAAGTCAGTTTCAGCAGGAGGAGTGCTGCAGGTGGAATTGATTCAAAGGTAATCGAACCCGAGAGTGGGCAACCAATACACCCACTTCCTGTAGCCCGCTCCACATACCCCGCTCTCTAAGTGATCCCGCCACTCACTGGACTAGTCACTCTCACAATGCTTCCCACTCGTGGTTACCACTCAACAAAATCCTGAATGACCATAACTCGAGCAAATGTCACGCAGATTAAATGAATATTTTATATTATTCATTGTTGCTGAAAGTGTTCTTTTTTCTGATCGTATGTCTAATAAGCCTCATCCGTAAAAACTCGACAAGGGCTCAGGTGGAATTTGCTGGCTTCTAGATGTGCAGTCTTGGATGATGTTCACAGCGGCTATAAATCAGCCCTTCCTCGCAATCAATTTTTGATTTAGACGTTTTACCAATAGAGTTCCCCAGTCAAATTGGAAATGTTTTAAAAGCTTTGAAAGAACTGACAGTTCGTTATAGCTTGAGATCAAGCTCTACACGTTGGCGGCTTGTGTTGTCTGGACAAACTGTCACTTTCTCACTGAGAAATCACTTTTCTTTTGAGTAAGGAACAAGTTGAGACAACCGTTATAGCGATAAAGTGATCTAAAGCCAACCTAACTTGCATGATGTTTTGACACGCACTATCACGCAATTTGGAGTGACAAACGTACCATTTCTGCGCTGATTTTTTACCCTTTCCAACCACATACAATGTTCCACACTACAGTGTTCGAATGGAACATTGACTCCATGGCGCACGTTACCCGCGGTCCTCTTGCGCAGCCTACTTGACTTATTCACGTGCAATTCACGTTTGATTCCCGCAAAATCAACGCGTTTTAATTTTCAACGCTTCATAATTTTCTCTGCGACATAACACGCACACCCGCACAGTTCACAGACATTTCACTTTCATTCCCGGGGAGTTTATTTTGCCACGATGATTTACGTGCCAACGCGCTTCTTTAATAGTACAAGTGTCAGGGTGGCTTAAGTCAAAAGTTCATTGCTTGGACAGAACGAGGTTTTATAACCGTTTTTAAAAGGGCTATAAAACCACATGAAAATGTCTCGGTCACAAAAGCTTACGTTGGCGATCGATTCGTTCGACTTACTTAGTGAGCTTGTGGCAGAGACACGGTAACACCGGCTGGACGTCGGCGTTAAAAATCATCTGCGCAAATGGTCCGATAAAAAATCGCCCGATCAAATTGTGCTAAGCGTGGAGATGGAACTCAGTAGGCGACACGAGCCGAACATCGCCCGCTATGTCATAAGGAAGGCTACCTATCGATCGATGTTGCTTTGCAATGCAAGTCATTCAAGCGTAAGTTATCTCTGTCACCTGCGACATCAAACCAGGTTTGATCTTCTGAACAACACACCACCTGGGTTAGTGACTGCATTTCCAACCCTCATAACACTGACCTACGGTTGGAGATATTCATGTTTTAAGCTGCTTTCGCCCTGTTAAGCTGGCAAAAACGAAAATTGAATTAAGCATTTTACTCTCATAGAATAGATCTCATAATATTTTTCACCATGTTAGGATTCAATTTCCGTTACCAGCAATAACATCGAGGATCAGCGACTTCACAAAACGTTTATTGAGGTAGGCCAAACCTAAAACAATGAATTCAAAAATGGCTCATGTGCGCAATGCTTCTACTTTGAGTTGCTCACGGAAATAGAACCCTATTAAGACAAGGAATATCATGACACTGGTTTTATGCCAATAAAAGGCGTAATTCGATTGTTGTTTTTAGCCCACTTAACAGGATGTAATGCGTAGATTGGATAAAAACTCACGCAATGAACTGCTGTATCAGGGTTATTTGTTTGTCTAAGTGTTGACGGGTGCCATACTAAGTCGATACACTTTAAAGTAAATCTATAATCAAAATGTTTCCTTTACGCACCGTGGACCCATTCCATTCGCCTCATGGGCTGGAAAATTGCAAGCATTTCGCTGCCACGATATTTTCGGAGCCCCAAAGTTGAGAATGCGAAAATACCGGATGCCCCAGTGTTCCGGAAAAGATCACGTACTAAGAATTTCTGAGAGACCGTGCATCCAAAAAGAGCTCCGGGCATCTTTTTTTCCAAAAAAAATGTGGACCTTTTTTGGGAACTTGCAGCGCTCTCATTCAGTCATGGGTTTGAAGGATTTTTTTGCTTAGTTGGTAGTTAGCTTGTCTATTATAAGAGAAGTCTCCCGATACCTCTGTTAACAAATAATCATGTTGAAATATTTCTACCACCCCTTTAAACATCAAAAGTTTAGAAAAATACAGACTGACCTTGCCCCCATTTTCCACCTGTAACAGAACGAAAGGACCCACTCAGGAATAACCCGTGGACAAAGGCTTTTTCTCAGTCGAACTTTGTTTCCGAATGAGCGTCAATTGGATAGGGTCTTTTTTGGTGGGACTCAATCCATGATGTTCCTTTTTGCGGGTCGAGTATCTTCGGGATCGTGAATTTTGCTTAGTAGAGTAACTTAGGGGGAGTGGAGTATTGCAACCCGCGATAATTATTTTCGTCTCGTGTTTGTCGGGCAGATGAAAATTGACGTCAAGGCCAGATTCTTTGCTACGCATATCTTTTTTTGGATTCCATATGGTAGATGTAAAAACAACGCTGTTTTCTTGAATTTGTACAATTTTTTAGTTTTTGTGGACTACTACGGGAGAATCTTACTTGCTGGTAACAAGGTTTTTAAATAGTTATGCAGTCGGTCAAAACTACGTGCAAGTGAGCTTTTTCGTTTTCAATAGACATGCCGATGTGATTTACTGTGACAAGATTATTGGCACTTTTATTTCAAATGGTGCTAATAAAAGAAAAGCTGTATCCGAAAAACAATTTCATGAATATTCGTAACTAGAAACCAGGAAGAAAGTCCGAGTACAAACACAAACACATTGTAATACGGGAGGTGTCAATTTGTTTATACGTCATCGCTTTTGGTCCCGCCTACTATAGCGATCTTGTGAATATCAGCCAATCAGAAGACTACATGAAGAGAACATCAACATAATTCCCGCAAAGAAATTTATGAATGTAATGTACAGTAGGTGTTAGTGTAGTGTCGCTAATTTGGCGTCAAATGCAGCCAACTGGATTAATGTTCATCGTGCCCTAAAAGAATTGGACGCAGACTGATACTTTTGAAGGTAAATACTGGACGTTATTGGAAATATTCCTACCTACGACGACAGAGAACGTCAAAACAATTGCTTGCCACCGTCGGAAGACCGTCAGCTGCTGTTGCCGTGTTCGTGAAACTGGGCCAAGTTACAGCAAGATATCTCCGAATCGCGACAAAAGCACGTCTGTAATTTGCAAGGATTGTTGAGATTAAAGACTGCTTTGTAAGTCTAGTTTGTATTTCTAGGCAAAATTGCTGCTGTAAGGCTTTGGTATCGTAAACTTTACTACGCGTTTCTTTGTGTTTACCAAGATTAACATGGCTGACTTTTCATTCATAAAATGGCGTATTCGGGCAAATGTAGGTCACCGGTGTTAATATGTGTCGACCTCATGTTTTGCTTTGAATAATTTCAGAGGTTTGAAGAAGAGATGGACCTTGAATTATACGGGGATTTTGGAATGGACCACCCAGACTTTTGTCAAACAGACAAAAAGCCTTTATCTTCCAAGAAACCGAAGGTAACTTATATTTTAGCTGGTTTCGATTCTCTTAAGTTTTGCAAAAACACCAAACCAGAGCGATGGAGATTTCACAAATTAAACCAAACGAGCATGTTATTGGTGCCATGGTCGCAATATTAACTTACCCTTAACTAATTAATTCGCCTGTTTGAAGTGTTTTGTGATTACATAACCATTTACAGTAAATGTATTTACAGGTGTCCCTCAGGTGTGCTAATTATTTGTTTATCCCTCCTGAGGGGTGCTATTCAGGTATTGGGCAACTAACTTAATCAGGGTTTATCCCTGCTGGGAAAGGATTCCTTGCCATGCCAGTAAACATGACTTGTATTGTCTCACAGTAGGGGATGGCCACTATACATCAAACTGTTATTTTAATGTATACTAGTAGTATTTATTGTTACATATTTCATGACCTGTGTACATAAAAACACCTTGAGCAGAACTTCATTGCATGATAACATTCCTTGATCTTACATAAGATTACCCTCCCCCCATCCCCCAACGCACCCCATACTTTATGAGCCAGTAATAAAAAACACATGACTACTTTGGCTCCTCTAAATTGTAAATTGATTATTTTTGAAGCCATTTGGAATGATTTAGCTTCATTTGAACTGATGTGATTTTAGGAAATTAGGAACACATTACTATTAACGTGTTCAGTTTAGCCTGCATTCTCAATGTTCTGGTGTCTGTTCTAAAAATATCAAAAAGGAGAGATAATTTTAAATGAGATTATTGTTGCCATACAAAATCTAGCCTCTGCTTGCTGCTTGAACAAAATCTTTATAGTATGAGTTTCACAGTACCTCGTGAACGTTTCATTTTTTATTATGTTTGTTAACCAAACACATTCAATAATTAACTTGATTTGTGTGCACATGAGCATTTTCTTGACGCATGTGGCAAATGTTTGCCACAAAAGTGCATGGGTACTATCTACTCTGCTATATAAATTATACAGTGTGATTAACAGAAACGCAAAATTCGACTTAGACTGAAAGGCCAGATGCATCAACCGTGTGTTTTACTGTTCACAACCTTTTCAAGGCAGGGTAACTTGTTCTCTGCAACATGCCTTTGCGCAAGTTACGTGTGGACGCAAATCAACTTAGACAAAGTGGAAGTAATCACAAGCAGTGCACATGCTCAGTTGCACGTATAGGGGTGTTTAACAATCATTTTATGCGCCATATTTGTCGCATGGCGTAGTGTGTGTAGTGTGAACGCTTGGCTGAACGGGGGCAACTTGCTTTAGGGGAAGTTATTCTGGGGTAACTCGTGTCAATACGACTTTAGTGTGACTAAATGCGCTAGACAGTTGACAAGTAACTCATAAACGTGCATGGTTAGACTTGCGCTTAACATATATGGTATCAAGTGATGGCTCATGGACACTGCAGCAGGTACTTGCAGCTCAATTTAATGTTTATTGATGATTTCATTAGAGGCAATCTGGCCATATTTGCTAAGGTTTTTCCCAACAGTTCCTGATGCGTCACAATATTCATCGACTCTACAGATAACGATTTAGGTCAACATCACTACTTCTGGGCACCTTGTTTAAGGCCTACAAATTGTGGTTTAAAATTCTGGTTTTTATGCACCTAATTGTGCATATTTACATGTATGTGGGCACATTATGCTGTCATAAACATCTGTCCATCCAGAGTCCACTGCGTTATCTCCAGAACCCCTTGATAAATCTCCATGTTGTTTGGCATATAGTGTTCACATTGAGCAGAGCGTGGCTAATGTTGCTCCCTCTTGTGGGAATGTTTAAAATAATGACCACCCCTTGCATCTGTGCTGTATGCGATGCACACAGTGGGGGCATTTCGGTAGATCTTGTATTGAAAATAATTAGCACTCCATGTTTATTTATTAGAAATCAATAATTGAAGACAAATTTAAAAAGGGTATTAATTTTCAAAACAGTGGAAGTTAATTTCACTTTACAGTGTAACTGAAAACCAAGGTACCATAGTTAAGTGGCCAAATAAGTATCGAATGTAGCCAAACATTTTGCTGTAATTTCTACAAATGTGCAAGTCATTGCATCTCCGAAATTGTAGTGCAGCTGCGCAAAATGAAGTATAAAATATTGGGAGAGGGTAAAATTGCATTAATTCTCATGGTTTTGATTTATTTAGAAATATTTTCGTGATCCAGCATTTTTGTTATCCAGAACAATAATGTGCAATGTTACTGTTGAACTTAAAATCTCCGACTGACCATGCACCGTCTAAGACATGCATACATTTTGTTGATTGTACTGATAGCTATTAACTTGAACTAAGCATTCCATACTGTGATTATGTTTTCATGAAAAAAATATTCAGAACAGTGTGTGCATACCTGCTCACAAATCAGTCTTGGTTCTAGCATGTGATCATCTGCGAACCAGCCACTGATGTCAGATGTTTCAGTCGATCATGCAGTTGGGACTCGAATGAGGACTGCCAAACAGTTCCGTCCTTATACGATGTCAGTGAAGACAGTTCAGGTAATTATTTTACTCTTTAATTTGGTAGATGGGCGGGGATTTGTGTGTGTGTGTTTTTCGGTAAAATTTCCCCATTTTAGAACAAAAACAACTACTAAATATGGTCTCTTTTTCCTGACCTATTCTAATTTTGTGAATGCTCGCAATCATGCTCTTTCTCAGAACATTGTCTGGTTGTAGCTATGGTATTGAACCATTTAATTAATGCTAACGTATTTACACTTTAAAAGAAAAAATATAATTTTTCTTCTCCGCTATTTACTTGTACTAAATTGGTGAGATTTTACCAAACATGCGACCTTGAGAGGCGACGAATGTGGTGGAGGGGGGGGGTCAGGGAGGATAGCGTGGCTGCACTGCTGTTGTGTCTGGTAGGTCAGTGCCATGCATTTCTATGTTTTTGTGGAAAATTTGCTGCCGTACAAGTATGAAATCTTTATGTGTGACTCAAAAATGTTTTCTGGAGAACACCCTCTTTGTGTAAATGAGAGAGCAATTGGTGACAACTGCCTTTATTTCCTCTAACAATGTTTGACTTTGTATGCTTGTGTTCACCATGAGCATAATACCAATCTAAATTTTAATGAGATGTCATCATGTTTGGCTTTTGCCCAGTTTAATTAAGGGAGTTCCCGTATTTCCGAGAAAGCCGTTAAGTAGTCATTTTACAACATCGACTAACTTTAAATGATATTTTGTTTTGAATAATAGATGATTTGAATTGAAAAATGTTGCTTTTGTGTTGAGACTTTGTTATTTTCAAATAATAGATGATTTGGTTTAAAAAATGTTGATTTCGTGTTGAGATTTTGTTATTTTTTATTTTGGCGTTTGATAATAGCATGTGGTATCAGATTTTGCGATTAGGTCATAATGAACAGGAGTCAATCAACCTAAGTATAGTGACTTATTTCAAATGGCAATTTTGAATTTATTAAAGAAGGAACTTGTTATCTTAGATTGTTGATATAATTTAAATTAATTTCACAATTCCAACATAATGGCCATCTTATGAAATGCAGCATTTCATCATGATCTTGAAATATTGGCACTGTTTTGAGAAGGTGAAATTGCGCAGTCTTCTTTGTTGCTGAGCTAAAATAGCTAAAAATTGAAATCGGTGACCCCTAGTTTTTTGCTTTTCTTATTTCATAGAAAACTTGATGTGCATCAAAATAAAATGTAGGATAAAATCAATGGTGTAACTTTTTTCCTAGAACTCAAAACACTTAAGACTTTGATGTTCTCAAAATTCAGAAAAAATTTTCAGTTACGCCGACATAAGAAAATCAGTGTAGTGGGAAATATAAGGTATGCTGTTAAGACATAAAACTAATGTCGTTTTCAAATAGATTCCAAGCATAACCGGTATATTAGGTCTGGTTTTTTAGCAAGTGCGTAAATTTCATTTTTGGCAGAGGTATCATTGTTTAAACGCTTGTGACGGAAAAACTAATTTAGTGACCCTACTTCTTTACAAATTATGAGTAAACAAAAGTATATAGCCTGTAAAAACTTAAACAAAAATGGGGAAAATTTGGAACCTTTTTTGTAAACTGATGTAGGTGTAAGGTGTGACTGATATTAGTTTTTGTTTCATATTTTTGCAGCGTCATGTTTTTGCAACCACAATATATTGTATTGTCAAATGGTTAATTCCCAATAAATGGTTAAAAAATTAGTAGTAAACAAAGTCTGCAACACCAAATAGTTAAATAAGTTGAAATTGTGTCAAACCCCCTCAAGTATGCAGTACAAAAAGACCTATTTCTGCCAGTGACATCGGTTTGTAGTTCATGTAATCCAGATTTTAAAAAACGGTTTTCTCCTGTTTTACTAAAAGTCATAAAATGAGTATTTTCATTACAAAAACTTTCTAATACTTATTTAATGTTGTTACGTACATGTGACATTTTTGTAAGTTTAGACTTATGCTTTCTTCCTGTCTTTATATAAAGCTTCATTGATTTTCAACATAAACAATTAATTGCCGAAATTGCTGTTTTTAATTACTCGCTATATTTAAGAATCGTCAGAACTTCATTGTTATGGAAACAGCTGTGTACAATGGCTGCTCCTTCACAAAGTAAAATTCTTTCATTTTATTTTTTGACGTTAATAAAATTTCAATGTTCATGGTATTATTTTGAAATTTGAGAAACCTTTTTCCACAGAAATTACTGATTTTGCCACATTTTTTTGTAAACTCTAAGCTTTGCAGATACAAAGATATGTTAATCTGCCACTTTGCTCAAAAGCTACTCAGTAAACTCTTGACTGAAGTGTAAAAAATCAATAAGTATCAGTCGAGACAGGTTTTTTTTTCAAAGATTTGTAGTTGATTCAGTTGGCCTGTTGTTTAGAATGCCCTATTCACTATCTGCTTTAATGGCCGGATTCCAGCTTTGATTTTTGCCTGTTCCGTTTAATGTAAGAGGCATGTTCTTTTATTGGGTTGCTTGGCTACAGAGCGTGGAAAAAATGGGTTATTTCTTGGTGTAGCCATGTTGTGATGCGGCAGCCATGTTTTTTACAATGAAATTAGTTTTAAAGACACGAGATCCGCAGCAACTGCAAAGAAATAATCCCAAAAGACATTCTGCACCAGTGTAGTTTGTCAGATCTAAAGGAGGGCGACAATTGTTTCAAGCAAAGCTTCTGGAAGTTAATTTCCACATCTTGCATTCAAGTTGGAGGTAGACATCTGTTTACAACATGTAGAAAGGAGGCGGCATTAGTTATAATCCAATTTGCCCTACACATCCAATTCCAAAGGCCTTGCAATATGGATAAACCTTTCAGTTTTTGGACTGTGTGGTTGTGCATTTGTTGTACTCTCTCAGCCACAAGCATGTATCATGTTTGTGCCCCAGCCCATGGATGACTTATTGTTACAGCCACCTACTCCCTAATGCCTAAAATCCACTATCTCTGTTTGACATTTGCATCAGCTGTTTATGACTTCAGCATAACAGCCAGGTTTTTCTTGTTTATGGTGGCAAGGTTTTTGGACTTGATCCAGTCTACTTATTAAATGGGCTTGTTCTTGATGTCTAAGCCTCTGTCTGCTTGATGGTTATAAGCTGGTCTTGGGTAATGACCGGTCACCGTGGTAACAGAACAAGACCCCAAGATAATCTGACCTTCAGTAATTTGAAATGTCTTGAGTTAATTAATTAACAGTGCCGGGTAAAAAACACCCATCTCCTGGACAATTTCGCTTCACAGAAATGAAAGCATTCGTTGCTTGCCGGAACTGTTATCAAGTCCTGGGGTGCAGCTCCAAAAACAATAGTCATATTGTAACGAAAATGAAGTTTTTAGCCTTTTTGCTATCTTGTTAATATGTTTACTGAAGGACAGTGTGAGAGTTTTATAGGCCAAAATGTAATCACACTAAGTCCTCATCTGGCTTTGTGTTTGTTTACTATTTTCAAAAAGTGCTTGGAAGAAGGCCTGGTTTTTCACAGGACATGTTCTTTTTATGCTTCAGTCATAAGTCATGCCCAATTTCTATCCAAACTAAACATCCTGCCAGGAATCATGCTTGACAGCTCCTGGGTCAAAGGTTAACTTCATGCTGGCTTTTTTATTGGGTTGCTTTATTAAACACATGTGTCCTGCAACAAGTGATGGATGGAGGACATTTATCCAACCACTATTTGCCTTTGCTTTTTGTTTGTTTTCATAGTCATGTCTGTCATTTCCGTTATGGAGAATTATGAGATGTGTTTCTGCATTGCCTCTGATATTTTAAGTGCACAAATAGTCGCATGTAAGCTAATTTCGTTTCCCATCTATCGCACAGAGGGTCAATGTACAGTGTTCATTCACAAAACCCTCCGCCTGCCAACTTATGTGACCCAATCCATCTATCATCTAGGAGGTCTATAATCGGTTGCATTGCGCATCAACATGGCAGTCAACAGGATACAAGGGCAACTCTAAACAAACAGCCATCTTTGTTTTGATTCAGTTCACTGTACTTAGGCACTTGATCCACAAAGGGCTGATTGTTTAGCGACACCTCATGTGTTCCTTATTGGTGACAACTTGGATGATAAGAGGACACTCATATTGATAGGCTTATCCTATCCCTAAGTCAGGATATCTCCTGCGTAATTCCCAGCTTTTGTTTACTGTTTAAAATCTAATCTTTTGTTTATAGCACCAATTTCCTGATTTGGTCACAGTGTTAAGAAAACAGGCTGTTTGTCAATCTTCTTTACATTAGTAATAATTTCTTTGTCTTGTAACTATGCACGCAGTGCTAGCTTGGTTTGATGCGAATAAATGGTAATTTTCTCCAGTTTAATTTTCTTCACTTCCTGCTTTATGTAAATCTGAATGTCTTAATAGAAAAGTACTTAACAGTAGTACTGGCTTTACTAAGCATCTGGTGAAGTTAGAGACTTTTTGAAACTTGCATGTATTGTTCTAAATAACCCATAAAACCATCATTAGCGGTATTTGGTTCTGTATGATTTCATTGCCAGCCCTTTTGATTGCTTCAGTTTATTTTTAGTTTAATATTTAGTGGTTTAGTCAAGCCAATATAAACAGTACTTTGGATTGTATTGCAATCAGTTAAAAAATATTGTTTAGGACTTAATAATATCACTTGTTCTAGGTGATTATGCCCTGATCAATCTACCATGAATATATTACTTTAATTGTTGCTTCAAGCCTTTTACTGGTTGGGCTGAAAGAATGACATCATTTAGAGTGTGTCGAATTTGATGCTCTGGGCAAAAGTGCTTAGAATGACTGGCTGTCACTGGACAGAAAATTATCTATATAATGTTTGTCACCGTGTTGTTACTTGGCGTCTTGCCAATTGTACATCTTCATTTGCTTGGTTTGCTGAAGTGTTGATTGAAATGAATAGGAGGATGGTTACCAACGTGGATTTCCCATTCTTGTTTAATTTTGCCGCCATAATGTGTTAATTGCTTCTGGGGGTCTAATTAGAACTAGGTGTGGTAAAAACCTGACTAATCTGCCAAGGAAAGAGTGAGAGTTCAAACTGACACCCCATGTCTGTGGTTTGTTGATAAGAAAGTCATGACTTGTCCCATTAGAAATTATATCTTGTGTCTTCAGATTTCTTATCTCTCTAGATCATCTGTTCCCAAAACTTTAAACACCATGGTTTTCACTTGGTATTAGCCGTATGCGAATTCATGTTGCGAGGCCCAATGAAACTGAAGTCAACAGACAATGTGGTTCATTAAAAAATTTGTTTGTATTCTCGATATTAATTCCATAACTTTCAATGGACCAGTAGAGCTGTATTTCTAGATCGGTCGAATATCCAATCAGTTCACTGGATACGTGACTGTCCAGTTCTGTTGTCTGAAATCCAGTTTTGGACAGTTGTTGAAGCTTTCAACTCGACAGTTTGTCCGTCATTTGGTGTTCACAGGGGAAGCAGGAAAAGGGCTGTTGCTCGAGCGGAATTCGCCTTCCTATAAATTAGAGTAAGTTATTATGTTCGTTAGGTCTTAATATCAATGTCATCTTGAGCTGTCCATCTTTCCTGTTTCCCGTTTTTTACACTGCCGGCCTATTGCTGGTGATCAGTATACGGAGATAGTTACGGTGAAATCTCACCAGTTTTGGAGACAAGATGGCGGACAGGTGAAATTTATGTTTTCATTTTTTTAATAAAAGATAAGTAGCACCAAATAGCTGCTATTGCATTATAAATGTCTGTGTCATAGCTAACTTCTGACAATGTTTCCAGCAACTGTGGACATTCAAAACAATATTAGAAGCATTCGAAAAATGAAAAAAGACCAATTTTGGCAATTATTTTTGTCTGAAATTGGTGAGATTTTACCATAGCTAGTGTAGAAGTAAAGATGCATTCATCTCCTGTCGCATGATGATAAATAGTTCCAATATAAGACAACATATATTTTAGGCATTGAAATTAAGAAAATTTTAACTACTCTAAATTTGCTGTCTTGAATTTTACCGTCTGGATTGTAATTTTTCTCCTTTGTTTCCGCTACCTTGTTCAACTCCTACCTTTCGTAATTCCCTCTTTTAAAATCAATTCCTCTTACCAAAGAGTCATTAGTTTACATTGAGACATCCTCTGATGAACCTGCGTGATACAGGATAAAAGCCATTAATGACAGGTTAATCTCATTCACAATTTCAACTGTTTTTGTTTCTACCAGATATCAATAGAAGTATTAGCCAAGTTGTCATAACAGGCGACAAGCTAACAAGTGACTCCATTGTCACGTGCTGCTTTGCCAACGTCAATCGATACTTCATTCACATTTTCTGATGTTTAATCAATAAATATTTCCCCCAAACACATAGCCAGCTCTTGCCATCTAATGCTCTATTGAATCTTGACAGGTTATGAATGAAGTTGCTTAAACAATTGACTATTGATCACATTAGACTTGTTTTTACAAAGGTTCATGGGGCATTAATAGTTGTTTCTCACAAAATCTAATGATATTCATTAAACTTAAGTGAAAGTTTATTTGTTAGGATACTTGTAAGTCGTAGCATGAACTAGGCGCATAAATCTGTCAAAAGTCTGACCACAAGTCATCAACGAATAAGGAAAGTTGTAACTCCTTTATTGTGTCACTAATTCTATATGCCATAATTTTATTTATAGCCTCTTATTCGTTGACATTTGCAAACTTGTAAAAATTATGTAATGTTTTGGAAAAGGAAACTTTCTTCAGCTTCAAACAAAGACAGTCGCCAAATCCGTGTATTTTTTCATCCAGGTTTAGTAACACATCCGCAGATATTGAAATATTTACCCTGCGTCGTCCTATGATACGCGATGCTAATAACGAAATTTGTATTCTTAGAAGACTTTATTATGCACGTACTGGTTAGAAATTTGGCAAAACCCAAACCCATTCTGCCTTATTGTATGTTATTGCTAAACTAAAAATAGGTTTATTTTGTCCCTTCTATGGAATACACATTCATCAATTTATTCCTTGACTCCTCCTGAGGGACATAGTTGGTTTCAAACCCTCCAATTTCTGACATGGTTTCTCATTGGCCACATCTGAAACCCTATCATGCATGTGTTCATTCATAAACTGCATGTCTGTTTGTTAGCTTATCTGGCTGGGCCTGCTGAGGTTCATTCATAAATCTGCCGTGGTTATCAGCACCTGTTACTCTCTGCCTAACCCAGAACCCTGTGTACTGGTTCACAGTCTGCAGTCCTGTGTTTAATGGCCATCTCTAGTAATGCACAGATTGTAATGTAGCGGCCCTTGTGGGGAGACATATTCTACGAAAATTTGCGAAAAGTTTGTGAAACTTGTCTGCAGTGACTTGAGTGGAAGATAACAGCATTTTTGTGACCACAGTGACAACAGTGGCACCATGTTTACAGCGCATCATTCGCAGGACTGGAAAGTGTGTTATTCCGTCATTTCGTTATTTCATTTCGGTCTGTCAGAGGATGCCGGTAATGGAAAAATGTGGGAAATGTAAGATACATATTGCGAAGACAAAGTGTAGAGTGATGGCGTCATGCCAGATTCACAAGCGGTTAAGCTTTGAACACGGACGATTTTACAAGCGTACTGGAATTACCTTAGCTCAACTGTCTAAAAAGTTTGGCTTTAAATTAGTCAAGTGTGGAAAACTTCGTCATGGAAATGGTAAGAGTAATTGATGTCAGCGCAATTTTAATTTAAGCGATCATTCAAAATGAAGCTCCAGGCATTCTACATAACTTCTGGTGTTCTTAGTTTGGGAAGCCTCATTGAAACCACGATTTTGTACATTTGATGTCTACAAGTTTTGATTTCTAATGCCAAAGATAAAATTTATGACATAAAATGTTGCCTTCATTCACTGAATTTTCTCTTGTCGTGAGATGGTGATGTCCAAATGCATAGTTTCCATTGAAGTTTAATTTTTTGGTATTGCGCAGTTGGTCTTGGCACCAGGGATATTTTGTATGGTTGGAGTTGTGTAAGTTCTCAACAATAATATTTAGGGCAGTCAGCTGAGCTAAACAGGGGTCACTCAGTGCAGCGGCAGTTTTGATGTTCATACCAGGTGTGACATCACATCACGATTGAGATAGTACCTTGATGCATCAATAGTTTCTTTTGTGAACTGTTTATGCGTGTGGTTTTTGTTGGTCAAATATGCGTATAACTTTTGTTTAAAAGAAGAATATCTGCTCCTTTGGGGTGTAGTCGTTTTGAGAATATTTTTGTCAGAGTAAACGAAATGTCGTATGAGGTGATGTTCCCGTGTGGTTTTTCTTGATTAAAATATTCTTAAATCATAATAGCATTGTGGTTGTAAACAGCGCAGATCATATCTTGAATTAAGTTAATACAAAGAAATTCATTAAAGCTGTATTTTGCAGTCTTTAAGCGACTAATAACAATAATTGCATTAGGCCTTTCACTCTCACTGAATCAAGTCTCACAATATTCCTTTAACACTTATCATGAGGGAATTCAATCTTCAGTTACCAGTTCAAGTCTCAGGCCTGCAAGCACCATTTGCCAATTCACAATTTTATGGTTGGCCAACCCCCATAAACTCTGAAGCGTTTTCTTGAGGTTTCTTTGTTCTTGTTAACGGAAACGGAATCCTGTCATTTGGATATTTTAGTTGGGCCAAGCCAACAATGTGTATGTCTTGTGTGGGTGCTGTTTGGACACCCTGTTTCAATGTCTTCTGTGTGTGTGTGCTGTTTGGACACCCTGTTTTGCCAGTCCTGCTTGACAAAGTGTCCCAAATGCTGCTAAATCTATTACAAATTAAAAATGATTAAATTTTCCCAATTTGCATCAATGAATAATGTGTAACGCTGAGTGCTATGTCAGAAGTAGGCCTCCTAATACTAAGTTGTCAGGTTTTAGGACTCTTGCCAAGGAGCTGAAGGTGCATTTACTGCATTACCGCATGTTTGCTTTTTTCAGTGGTGTGTAAGCATTTTGTTCACTCTACATGGTTGCCATGCTCAGTCATGGAGTTTAGATTTGGTCGTTGTAGAACTCATTAAGACCAGATGGTAAAGTCGTTGATTTATTTTAATGAGCGTCCAACTTTTATGTTGACTGGGCCAGTCCCCATCCAAACCAACTGACTGTATTAGTAAACCATTTCATGGTTAACTATATAGGTTGTGACCTCTTGTAGTCAAGGTTGTGAAAGATTCATATGTAGAGTGCTGACAATAGACTTTACTCTGTGATTGGGACACTAAATCAAGCCTTACCCCAAAATATTAGATTCCATTACAACTTTAAATAGAAATTGAACCCAACACCATCTGAAGTGCTCAAGGGTTGTAAATCTCACACAATGTTGGTTGTTCCGCACAGCATGTATCTAATTTCCAAAATGTAAGGCACAGTGAATACAAAAGGTTGTGCAAGCTGGAACTCAGAAACCAAGCCACTCTTAAATGAAGGGCTCAGACAACTTATGCAATATGTGTATGTTTGTATTGTGTAAAAATGTTGACATGACCTGTGTGACTATTCCCAAAGTGCATCCCTATTCAGGTTTGCAGTTCAACTGTCTTTGCAGAAGTTTGCAGGCTCTGTTGCGCTTGTGTTTTTTCCAGGGTATGAGTGACTGTATCACAACCTTGTTGAAACAAATAGGTTCATACGCTGGAGAATGTAGTGCTAAGCACACAAACGTGTCTTTGGTAAATTTGTTTGCAGTTCTTTTTGTATTTCAAGTTGACAAAGATTTCATTCAGCGCTAATTTGCTGACTTTCCTATCCGATTCTATACAAGTGTTGATTTAGGTTGAGATGTGGAGATTACATCCCAGATAGTTGGCAGTGAGCAAGAATACATGAATGTCCCTGTTGCCGTGATTTGATTGGATAATTTAGAAAGCATATCATTACCATGTATGGAAAATGACTCATTCATTCATCGCCCACTCAGTTTCCCTTCATTCATAAAATTTACAGTGGTTGTCAAAACCATAACAAACCACAAGTCTGTTGTTGTTTTATGGCTGGTTAATGTCTGTGTGTGAGATAAATTTGGCTAAAAGCCAGTACCAGTTGCTAATGTAACCTCAGAGATGTAACAGAACTCTAACTGGTTTTTTACGCTTGCCATCTTTCTCAACTGACCCACTTCTGGTTTTTATGCTGTGAACACCAGGGTTTTTAGCAGTTCCATATGCCTCCAGTCTGAAGACAAAAGTGGTAGTTTTGCAAGAACAGAGAGGTCGTTATGAATTCAGTTTGAGCTCCCCCCATAATTAATTAACGAATTAGGGTGAACAATTCCTACTGCCATGCATAAATTACAGTTTGCACTCTGATCACAGTTACGTGTATGTTACTCTTTGCCTGTGTGATATTTCATCATCTCGAACTTGATTCCGCACTGCTGCACCCATTTTTATACATAAATGGGGTCAGTGGACATGTAAACAGAAACTGGTGATATCATTAGTTTCACTTCCAGTTTATATAGGTCATAATTAATGTTCTGCTTGTACGATTTTCTGAATGGTTGGATGAAGGATATTGGGGATACATTCTTAAGCGATATTTATCAATGATAAGGACTTAGCGACTCAAGGAAGTCATAACACGACAATGTGGAGGTGGTGACGTACACCAGTACTTTTGTTGAAACAGAGTTCTAGTTACATGTTCTCAAACATGGAACTGGGTCATAACTGAATGGCCTTGAACTACATTTGAAAACCCTGCGTGAACTTTTTTGCCCTAGAGTTGATAAAAAGACGAATGATTGAAACAGGGTTGCACAATAGTACTTAGTACACTTCATTCTTATTCTTTTGACGGAATATAATGGTGACATGTTCATCAAGTGCCGTTGTCAAAAAGAAGGTTACTGGTGAAAGCATTAACCCAAACAGTTTGAGCCATGTTTGGATTTTTTGCCCCTTAAGAATCCTAGTGTACGAAAATCTAGATGCTTGCATTTTTCAACTGAATTGTATCTGTTTTGGAAATCCTGTTGCAATTTACCTGTCGTGTATCCCATCTAGTCTTCTCTACAACTTATATAATATGTCGCCGTGCGGGGGTTTATAGAGGATTCGTGCGACACGACACGGTAATCTGTTTGTCGACCATTGTGTCACATTTGAATGGTCTCTCTTCCCGATACAGTTGGGTTTTCAGGTGTAGGGAACACCGTTTGGCACTCCTTGCAATTGAAAAAATGTCACCTGTTTGTAAATAAATTGTCATCTGTTTAAGTAGAAAAAGTTGAACAAAGGCTCTTTTCCAACGCTGCTGTGCACTGTTGGTTCATCTGGTAAAGACGCAGATAAATGTGCAACTGCGAGTGCTTTTGCACACTCATATTAAAAAGTCATGAAAAGGCCCTTAAAAGGCCTGAAATCTGACTGTCAAATGTTTGTATGAACCATTATTTATTCTGTATTTCCACGATTTATTTAGTTGCCTGTGTTTCTTCTGCAGACCTTCCCTCAGCTCAGGTCCCACCGCTCACACCGGGTACAAACCAAAAGATGTCCCAAGCACTCATTGACAGTTTCAAAAGCTTCGAGAAAGATCAGGACAGGTTCCATATACCCAAAGGTAAATATTTAGTCAACGGCATTGTAGTTCTATAATCAATAGACGCCTATTTGTGTTTATGTGAGGAGTCTCACCCCACTACCGTTCTGCGATAATCTCGTCACAATTGTGTTTTACTGCGAAAAATCAAATGTCTTGTTTTTTGAAATGGCCACTGTATCATTCATGTTTTTGGACAGGTTAAGATAGTATGAAAAGTTTTGTTAACAATTGTGAGATTGTTGTTTGCTTGCTATCTTATGTTGGTGTGTTGTGTTGTGGGATGGAATTAGCTTTGGTCCAAAACTGCATAATACAGCTTTTGGTCAGTGCGGGTTAAAAGTGGCAAAATCTGACACCAAATGAATGACTTAAAAAATACAATATTTCTTGGAAAAATAAATTTTGTTGCTAGTATAAAATCAATGACATTATTCCTTTATTCTACTGTTTGTGGAATTATTATGTGTGCCATGAGATGACTGCCATCTGTTGGCCAATTTCTTTCTTACCAGATTCTTCACTTTGCATTTCCCTTTTTACAAGTTTTCACACAGTTTACAACAAATTACCAGAAATGGTTTCACTTCATTGGTACATTTGAGTATTTTGTTATCAGTGAACTAAAATTCTGAGCAAATTTTGCTTCAGCGAATTTTCACTATCTTTTGACAATTATGACATTACCCAAGGCAACCTAAAATTGAGCAAACTGTGCCTGTGCTTGTTGCCACCGTAATGTTTGAAATCGATGTTTGTCTTTTCTTACGATGGTAATGAACTAGATAGATGTCAATTGAATTTTGTTGTCACAAAAACGTCTGCACGGCTGAGTGATACATGTGGTGAGAGGGCCGTAGATAGAGTTGTGGTGAACTGGGAAAGCGAGCTTTGCTTAAATTGCCAATTTTTTACGCACATCGGTTTCTAGTTGCATTTGGATATTCACTCATACAGCTAGCTAGCTGCCAGGCAAGGACAAAACTTTTGTTTTACAAGGATGTAGACGATAATGAATCTGCCTCACAAGATTTTCCTTCTCCCTCTCTTTTCTGAGAGATTTCTGTAAACTCGTCCTCCAAATAGTCTAAAAAATCTTTATTTCTGATATTTAGTGCTTTAAATAAAGGAAATCTGGTTACCTTAGTTTGTCATTGATTGGCATGTGCTGTCATTTGTCCTCTTCTGCACCAGCATTTGACCACATGAACACCTCTGAATATAGCGTGGTAAAGCTACAAGGGCAGTCATTACAGTGATTTTTTCAACCCACCCAGTTAGTGTGGGTTTCACCAAGCTTGAGACCAGTCAGGTGGGTGCAACCTACTGCTTGGGAATTCTGGGGTATTTACAAACCTCTGGATTCAGAGTTTGGAAATGGCTAATTGATTTTTCTCAAAGTATGTGTGGTCATGGCAAACCGCGGAGAGCTAAGCCCCGACCAACGGCAATGGGTAAGAATTAATGCCCTCAGCTCTTAGTGGTTTTATTATGAAAAAAAATTGACAGCCAAGATGAACACGAGTGGGGCTCAGGGTCACCGTTCTAATGCCAGTGTTAAGTGAATTCAGATGATGCAGACAGTTTCTGTTAGCGGCTAATATTGCTGCCTTAAGATGTTTTTAATCCATTTTATTTCAATTTACTGGACTGAAATGCGATGTTTCTGATGAAGCTAACTGATAAACAGCATTTTGGTTAAGAAATAAAACATTTTTTCCATTTTGCTACGAGGTACTTTATTTCAGGTAAAAGTAACACGGGACTTGTCTTTCTTTTTTCTAGTTCAGTGGCCAGTTTTTTATGTAGTAGTATTCATTGTCTGTCCGTCATCTAGAGTGAGATGTCGCAAGATTTGTCCCAAGCACATTATGACAAACAAATAAACAATCCACATCATGATATGATGACATAGTTTACTGGAACATATTTACACGGTACTTTGATCATCATAGACCGCTACTTTGATCATCATAGACCATCTAAGGTGGGAGTAAAATTAGAAATAAAAAAATTCTGCCTTGGTATGATTTATGCAGGTGTTATCCACTTTTTCAACACTGTAGATTTTATTTCCGTGGACTATTTGGAATTGGAAGTGATCTTTAGTAGTACATGTTGGAAAAATGGAAGTCAAGTCGTGTGTTCAATGATACTTGTAAGAAAGAAGGGTTACATCCAACATATACTAAAACTGTATTAATAAAGCTGAGAGCGCTGCATAATTTTTAAAATGGAAACCATTGTCACACTAATTTTGTGTACATTTTAAAACTTGTAGTGGTTCAGATACTCACTGGTCATATTGCTACTAGGAACTTTCAGCTTAATATCCGTTTTCATGCCAAAAAACATGCAGATAGGCTCTGCCGTAAACAGTTTTTGCATGTCTCGTGACTCTGGGAAGTTGAGAGAATTCCTCACCAAAGTTCTGTGAGCCATTAAGATTTCTAGAAAGACTTCCCATGGCTCATGCATACTGCAGGTCCTGGTAAGATCTGCTTATGTGTGAGCTTATCGCACCGTGAAAGACTCTTGTGACACAAGTTTTACCTCCAGCTGTTGAAGGTCTCTTGAAGTTTCAGTGGAAGTAAACCTTTCATCCTGTCTGTGTTTTAGATCCAACTCAGTGGAGTGAGCTTCATGTTGTCCAATGGCTGCAGTGGGCCATCAGGGAGTTCAGCCTTGAGGGTGTTGACATTACCAAATTTGGTACAAAGGGGAGGGAACTGTGCAAAATGGGTCGAGAGGCGTTCCTTGCACTTGCTCCACCCTACATTGGAGATATCTTGTGGGAGCATCTGGAGATATTACTCAAAGGTAATCAGTTATTGATTAATAGCAACAGTCACTCTTGTTGACGAATTTCATCAATCACCTGTCTTTCTAAAATCAAAATTTCCTTGGAGATTGTCAACATTGTTACTCTGTGTAATATATAACGTTTATAATACATAATCTATTTAAGTGCGGCATCCATTCCATTTCGACTCGTCACGTTATGAAAGTTCTCTTTTCTTTTTGTTATTGAGATATTTATTCTTGTGATAAGCATTCCCATTTCCCAACTTAGTTTCAGACAGAGCGTCATTTGTCACTGTATATGATAAAAATCTTGAATCCATAATTAGACAATTTACATGTTTGTTGTGTCATTTGTGATCAGAAAACATGTTTATCTTTTATATTTTTGAATCGAGATGCGTTAATTGAAAACGCTGTCTAAAATTTCATTACAATTTTCCATTCACATTTCTTATGAGCATCATAGTCAATAATAACTCTATTACCTGTGATGAGGCATACAGCAGAGATTTCTGTCTGACAGTAAAACTTATTTTAGACAACCTAAATGTTTATGCTTAAACTCCGAGAAATGGTGTAGGGCTTCCCTACCCAATCTTCAGTCTTTCTCGAACTTTCTTCGAACTTCATTTGCAATCTTGCGCACAAATTTAGAGACATTTTGACATTGTTTGAAAATAACGGTAAACGTTGACGAGATCTTGAAAAGTTGCCGGTACGTGTCTGTCAATGCCATTACACTTCCTGCATGTTTTTGCTTATTTTCTCTCGGAATCACGACTTTAAACCTAATTGCTAATGAGTGACGGCAGTTCCCTAATTACCTTCTCGTTATTTATTTAGATGTTGAGCAGCAGAAATCGGCTCTTGCCAATGTACCTGAGAACTACAGCGAGTTTACTACAAACTTTGAAGAGGGCTTTTGTGCCAGCGTCACTGGTAAGGTTGATAGGTGAAGCTGATCTACGCCTCCTTGTATATGCTAGGTCAGCCCGGTCAACCCTCCATAACATTTGATTGATTCGCGATGACAATTTCTGTCTCACAATTAAGAATAACTTGTCGCTGACAGTTAACTGGGCTGACCTGGACGTGTGAATCAAGCAGAGCCAAGTTGTGGAAAATCACGTTTGGTTTTTGTTCTATCTAACCTGAATATGTTTAGATCACATGACTGTGTGCAGACAGCTCTTTACGCCACTCTTTTTGACGTTCTATTCGTTTTAATTATAACTCCATGAATTAATTTTACTGCCCACTAATTTGCTAAAACCTTGTTCTCAAATGAAACTTTTTCAATTTGATGTCAATTTCTTGATAATGAACAATTCAGTATAGCATTTTTAAGTTTAATTTTTGAATTTCTAGTGAAGGACCATTGTTCTTATTTAGCATGGCATGCAAAGAAGTTTTAGTCTTCCGCCTAGTTACCTTGATCTATTATTAGCAGGGTACTGTGGTACATTAACCATGTTACACTTCATCTGACTTATGTAGTAACAAGCACCACCGTGATCTTCTTTTGTAGGATACCCCCCAGAGTCTCCCCTCCCGGCCTCAATAGCGTCGAATTCAAGGTATATGGACGGTAAGTTACTACACTTGATCACTGATTATGTGTACAAGCAAGCATGCGTGCGTTATTGTTTTCAGTCTTTCACCGCGTCAAAACGGTATCTTGCATACATGATAAATGTGTGGCGTAGTAATAGTAGAATTATTAACACGGGACATTCGCTTGAATTCGTAATAACTAGAAGTACCTTTTTAATATGAAAATGGGAGACCGTGGTTTTTTTCAAATTGTAGACATGCATTTTGTTACGAAGTTACATGTGGGATCGAAGCAATCCATGGTCATTGTTTCGATTTCAAAGGGCCTACTTTGCAGGTTTCTCAAATTTGAGACATCTTAACTTAGAGATGGAAAAAATTCATTGTTGAAACTTTTTAAAATAAATTTTTACCAGTTATTGCAAGCATGTTTTTCAAAGACTGCACAGTAAACAACCAGTTTTTGGTGATTTTCATAGAATTTTGAGAAAAGAATCAAGAAGTGGCACTTTTTCGTAATAATTGAATGTGAGGCTTTCAAGAAGCTGTGACATGGGATAAGATACTAGCGACCTCTTGAGGATGGGGAGGCAATTTCCCTTTTGTTTAAAATGCATCACGTCTAATCACATGCAATGGGGGTTCTGTTTACAAAGACTTACATCTTCCCCTATGCCACTTGCTGACAAGAAGAAGTACCTCCTGGTACAGCCACCTGGCGACCACAGTCCCACGTGATCGGCCCACATTGGTTTCCTGAATGTCACCCATTAAAACGAGTACAGTTAATATAAAGTAAACAGTGCAGAAAATCTTGACCAAAGATGGAAATCCTTAGACCTACGAGAAATGACTTGGTGTGGTGTTCAAAGATAGTAACCTACTATTAAATAGAGATGATCTATTTTCACAATGAAATTCATATTTTAGTAAGTACTTTACTGATACAGCCGGACCTTTCCCTTTGTCCTCAAGGCATTACCTTGGCTGTCTCTGTATTTCACATGCTAAATACCAAGGTCAGCATGAGAATTTCCATTGTTTCTTGTATACTGATACTATACTCTTGTTTCTGTGTTATCAGCCGTATACCACTCGTTCATGAACAGTGTTTGATGTTCACAGGCAGTTATAGAGTCCCTCACAATATGTGTTTGATGTTCACAGGCAGTTATAGAGTCCCTCACAATATGTGTTTGATGTTCACAGGCAGTTATAGAGTCCCTCACAATATGTGTTTGATGTTCACAGGCAGTTATAGAGTCCCTCACAATATGTCATCGCCACAGCAGACACTAAGTCAAGTGAACGGCAAAAGTTACACCAGCACTGACAGTCCAGACATCGGTTATTACAACCACGAGTCGACTCCATCGCAGACGGGCAGTTACTACGACCCTGCCGAGTTTTACCCACAGGTTCCAGAACAGAAATATACACCCCCAGTCAATGCCCAAGGTTAGTCTATCGTGCGTTAACTGATCGTGCTAAACTGGTTTCTATTGTCATCACTAACTTCATCAGAAGATGGTCCCATTGTTATCAAAGGACGTTTCTGAAGCTTGGCATCCTCCACAGGTAGATCCAGGAGGGTCAAGGGGGTCTAGACCCCCATTTTCCATTGATTTTAGTGACATCAAATCTAGGAATTTTCAAATTGTTGACTTGGACCCCCTTTTTAAAAAATCCTGGATCCGCCCCTGTTCTCCGTGGCCTGTTTTGACTGGCCACAAATACAAGTTTGAATTTAGACTTTGGTTCCTGTGCCACGTTTGAATATTCAATAACCATGCATCGTGTTTAAAATTGTCCCTTTTTGTTAAGTGTTATGGTCCGTTTAGAATTCAACATCGTTGTAAAAACACCTCAGACAGCTGTAATACCAATGTAAAGTAACTTAAGTGTATGCTTTTTACTGACCAATTATCACTATTTCTCTTGCTATCATCATCGTCGTCGTTATCGCCATCATCTTCACAAAGTACCTTGATTCAGCAAGGTACTAGCAATTAGCCATGCTAATTATGAAAGTGTGACAATAATGTACATAAACTGAGGCTCTTGATTACTTAAGTAGGCATTTATCTCAATGGTGTAAGTTCCTCCGGTCTAATCATTTTTGATGCAAAAATCTTGTTTTAATGAGAGTGCCATGGGGAGCATTATGTAGCCGAGGGAAAAACGAAACAAATCTCACTTAGTAAGCGTTGCCTTTGAAAAGCCTCCTTGTATTTTTCTCTGCTAGCTTTTGATAATTTTGTCAACAATTTTGCCTACCACACTTAGTGGGGGAAAGGCCAGAGCTTTCGGTTTACCACATTGAAACTCGACAGAATTCAATGGCAAAAACAATCAACACCACTGTTTGTGAAGAATATACAGTCTAAAGTTTCTCTTACCACTAGGAACTTAGAGGCAGGATCAAAAGTTTTTGAAGCTACCTTAAATACAGATCTTTGATTATCTTGGAATGGGGAGTAGGCAGTGTTTACTATCCATGCAAGAATGTAAGTGATGGAAATGTCCCAACAAAAGGGAAGATCTGTTTTCTTAAATCCCATGCTCATATGAATCTTAACAACTGCCTTAATAAATGATTTCTCTGGCTTGCACCAGCTTGTTCACGAGGGCTGGTTGATGCAGGCAGTTGTGGTGTAGTTTGGATGAAAGTACTAAGCATTAGTCAAGTGTCTTGTAATCAATAGAAAATCGGAAAATACAATCCCCATGGATACTGTGCTATTGACTCTGTTCATGTTCCGCAAAGTGTGAACTGTTTTTCACAGTTAAGACGATTTTTTTGTTCATTACAGGTAAATACTTGCATGAAATGTCTCACGAAGAACAACAACAGCAGGTGAACAGCTTTTTTGAGAAACAATACCAGACTGTACCCGACCGTTGGTCGAACCTTAACGACACCTGGGCTAATGGAGAGAAGCGACATCTCTGTGGCAGTCAGTACGACATGGGTTATCTTCCTCCACAGTATTATGGGATGATGGAGTCTAAGCCCATGATACAGGCTGCCGCACTGGCTGGGTACTCAGGTAATGACCAGTTTGTTGCATCATTATAATGGCCCAGGCAACCGTTCCAAGAAAACTGACTTAGCTTAATAGACAATCCTTAAATTTCAGTCAAATTTAAGATAAAACATAAATTTGTCTCAAGTCCATTTCAAGAAAGGTATGTTAAGTTCGACTTGAGATTTTGACTTGAAATTTGTCTTAATTTGACTAACTTACCGGATGTGAAAGTTTCAAAATTTAGAAGTTGTGACAAATCTTAGACTTAAGTAAAAAATGAACTTTCGTCAGGTTCTTGGAACAGGATACAGTACTTTATACAAGACTCCACTACCATTGGGGGGGGGGGTTAGGGGTGTTAATGTGAATTGTATTTCACTGTTTGCAAGAGGACACTGGTAAAGGAATTTAAAAGGAAATCAATTGTAAATCATAAGAGCATTTATTGAAATTGCTGCTTTGAAAACTCTGACAACAAGTTTTTTGATGTGGAAGATATTTGGAAATTTTCAAACTGCTGTGTTGTCTATAGAAGAATGTACCCAAAAAGCACTGTTACATTGTCTGTTCAAAATGAACATTGATTGACCCAATATTAAGAGATTTTTCACACCTCTTTTATTATTTGCATTACAGGAAGTGGTCCTATTCAACTGTGGCAGTTTCTTCTGGAGCTGCTAACAGACAAGACATGCCAGCACTTCATTAGCTGGACTGGAGATGGTTGGGAGTTCAAACTGTCTGATCCAGATGAGGTCGCGCGTCGGTGGGGAATCCGCAAAAACAAACCCAAAATGAACTATGAAAAACTAAGTCGTGGACTGCGATATTATTATGATAAAAACATTATTCATAAAACTGCCGGAAAGAGATACGTCTATCGGTTTGTCTGTGACCTGCACAGCCTTCTGGGATACACGCCTGAAGAGTTGTTCACGGCGTGCGACATCCAACCACAGAAGGACAAGGATGATGAGTAGTTGACTACAGGTGGCGTGTCATCAGCACGTACTTGAGTCTTATTTTGGAAGGCAAACCTGGCCATTTCATGTTAGAGTGAAATTGTTGGAAGCAAGCCGTTGCCCAGACAACCCCTTTTAGAGTGCTACGCACAGTGTGTTTGTTTCTTGCCCAATGTTTAAGCACAACTGCTGAGCAGTGTGTGATAGACTAGTCATTTGTGATACCGGTTCATAGATTAGTATTTTTTGACCACATGTGGCAAGACAGTAGCCTAGTGTTGTCATCTGGGTGAGTGCCGGCATGCCTTTGTTACCTCTTTGATACTTTTGTGATTGATCTAATATGGTCCTTGCTCGAGACTGTTTCAGTATTAGAAAGATAGAGGTAACAAGGTGGATCTCGCTGGATTTGTAAATATTTGCGTTTTTATGCTATCTTATGTCGACATTTTTTGTTTAAAAAGTCAACCGTTTTCAAAAATATGAAATTTGTTTTTATACTTAACAATTTACTAAAACACTGCCTGGTTTTGTTTCTTTTAAAAAGTAAGCACTGGTTTCTTATCTAGGGATAATGTTTGAACTCGACCATTTTATGGAGATCAGTGAAAAGGGAGATAGTTATAGACTCTGTACAAAGTGTACATAATGTCACATATCTATATCTAAGTACTTGTTTATTGTAGCTGTATTATTGATGATTACCGATGATGTTATTGTATAATTTTTTAAAAAGAAAATTTTAAAAATAGTTGCAAAGTTTGTTTCTCAGTTGCTGATATCAAAGGGGTTATGCTCTTAATTGCATGGCTATTTTTTTATGCGTTTATAAAACTTGCAATAAAGGAGCCCCTCTGAAGCCCATGTCCTGTTAAGCATTGTGCCATATTGAAATACAGGTCAGAGGAGAAATGTTTTACTGAACGTTGATATTATTTTATCTGAGCAGTGTTGTTAGAGCTTGGTGTCACAAACACCATTGATTTATTGAAAGTCCTAGTGTCTCTAGACTGTGACGACCCCTAGTGGTAGCTTTGTTAACCCAAGTTTTACTTGTGCCTGTAGTATTGTGACCAGCAATGGCAAGTCAAGTTGGAAAATATGAAAATGTAGATCAGTTTATGTTCACCTGCAGGACATCACTGAATTTATTCCAAGCAATAGTCATCATAACACCATCGCCAAGAAAAAGTTGTTGAGTTCTATTTGGGTTAAGTTGGCATGCAATGGTTCAATACTTAGTGTTGTTGAACAAGATACCTGTGCGAACATGACTTCGTATTTTTGTGGTGGAATTATTCATTGTTGCCTGTTACTGTTTTTCTGCTGTCAGTGTGTTTAAACAATTGATAAGATTTCTTCATATTTTTCTAATATACATGTATATTTTCTTTAGACAGCATACAGAATTTTCCCTTGATCTAAGATGGTTGATTAGTCTAATTATACCCATACACTTCCTGCATCAGTTGGGGGTAATCTAGCAGTGATAATTAATTTTAAAAATCTACATCTACGGTAGTGGAATTTCGACAAGTTACTTATTAGGCATAACTGCTACACTGTAATCTTGGTTGAAGTTACCTTCATTTTCTTCGAGTCTTGGAAACTCCTTTGTTGATCCAATTTTTCTTAGTAACTTTGTGAGACATTGACTGGATTACTTTGATATTGACAAGTGTTGTGTGTTTAATTCACATGGTTGTTTTGTTCCACTGTGCCATGCAGTAAGTATAGAGTGCTTGATAGCAGTTGGGTGTTATGTGACTTAAATTTAATGAATATTTCGGTTATAACCAGCTGGAAAACTACTATTCAAGTCTTCACAAAACATGTTTATTTCGTTGAAGTGTTTAATCAGTATTCTTGCTTTACGATGTTTCTTGCCTTTTCTGGAAAATTGTTATCCATGCGCACCACATAACATGGCAAAATTAATGGGATAAAGTATCCATCAGGGAGGCTGGGAGCAAGTGGAATTCATCATTGTGTTAGCCGTCCGTTGTAACCGAGGATGATGAGAAATTCAGAGTTAAATTGGCAAGGTGTTAATGTGACTCAGTAATTAGGAATTAGTTGCCATGGTGAGTCATTGGAACTCATTTGCGCTGTAAACGAACTTAGTTATCACGATGGAGAAACTGCGAGTAGTTTGTCAAGTTATTTTTCCATGTTAATGATCCTTGTAACAGTGTACCGTAAAGTTTCTTCAAATTAGAATTCATTACGGCAGAATAATGAACTTTTGTTTTAGGAAAGCAATATTGATTATTTGAATACTTTATATAGTGTGGTTGTCATCAACAAACACACAATGAAATTTTGAACATTTTTTGCAAAACAGAGAGCGTTCAAAAAAATGAGAATTTCGGCCATTATTTTTGTTGGAATTTGAGGAAACTTTGCTGTACTGATTTGAATCTTGACGTGCACTAGTCGGTTTCAATTTCGTTATGACCAGGGCAAGGGGTCTATGGTTCGTACTCGGACTACACTCAGACTAGAAGTGTGCCATACAACTGGTCATTTTTTTATTTGATTTTCAAGTTCAGAAAGTAGACCCATCGCAGGTGTCAACTTTTCAAGAAGAGCTTGAAGCAAACATTGCCGCAACTGATTATTTGATGAACTGGCATGCCATCAGTACAGTTAACATCATGACTTGCAAATCGATTTGAATTATTTCATATTTTGAGAAAATGTTTTTATTTCAAGCAGCACTTAATTTTAGGCGTCAGAAGTTTGTAAAGATTATGTAATAAAAAAGATTAATTAGATCACTTGTTTTGACACGATTTGTTACCTTTGTATGTTGCAGAGTACTGAAAATTTGTAATCTTTAAATCAAACTATAAAATAAAGCTATTAAATTTTTCTTGCATGTGTTTTGTAAATGTAACTTTCATGAATATAACTTCAGGTTACTACGCAGAGATTCGTGATGTGGGAACCATTTCAATCTGAGCAAAATACTTAGTGATTAAAATACACAGGCAATGTCTTTCAACTTTTGGCCATCATTCTCAATGGTGGCTGCACAATCAAGTTGAGCGATGGATGACTTGATATTCACCAGGTGTCGTTCACGAAGACCCCAGCTCTTTTATCATAAGAATAAAAGAGTAGAAAGCTGCTCACTGACAGGAGGGTGTTTGTACAATAAGGGCTGCCATCCGTGGACACAAGAATCTTGTGAGAATGCAAGATCAAGCGAGGAGATATCGCTATGCAATGCAAGTGAAGCAGGTGATCGCACTAGCTATGCTCGCCCAGTCTTAGATCCACAAAACATAGTATGGTGAAAATTCTCCAATTTGGGACAGAGAAAAAAATTATTATTTTGCTCAAGGTCTGAGTTTCGCCCAAATTCTAGAAATAGGCTATATTGGCAGTCCCATATTCGAGAAGCACTAGAAAGACTGATAAAATACCAACTTTGTAGATTGAAAGCTAACTACTCGAAATTTAAGAAACAGAACTGGCAACCAAGTAAGTTTCAGTTTCTTGTTGAACATGACGGACTTCATAACTTACACTTCAGGTGTCTCATTGCATTATTTAGTTTCAGTGGCCATCATTCAGTTCTCACAGTTGTATGTTCAGACACGTTGTGTGAAAACTACAGAAAAAGACGGATACCGTACAAACCGAAACACCCGTCGTCATGACAAAAATAAGTGGGCCCAGCTATACCCAAATCAAAGGTGCAATAAACCCGCGCCTTCTGTTGAAAACAGGTTCAATCACAAAGAGATTTATTATAAAATTTCTCATTTTGTTTCTGTGCAATCGAGAGACGAGATCTTTTTGTTACTCAAGCGAAATGGCTCATTTTGTATTACCAGGCATATGATGAACTTCTGTGGGACTAGTTATTCAAAATTTTGACTAAAGGTCAATATCATCAACAAGGACGTAAATGACATCTACACTTCAGAAGAACTGCCAGTTATTACTGCTTCAGTCAAGTCTCATTAAGTTGTTCGCCACGGAGGGCTAGTTTAAACTGACCGAGCAGTAAGGCCGCCAAGGGAATTCCAGGTGTATTCTTGTGACCACTTTCAATTACACAAAGGATGAGAATCCCGTCGTGTTGCTTTGGAAGACCAAATATGGCGGAGAAAACAATTGATAATGGCCCAATACAATGTGTCCGAATTTTGAGGACCAGTTTTCTCCACTGAATAATGTGCATCAAACTGGTTCTCAAAATACGGGCACGTTACATCAGACTAATGCCAAAAAAGTTAAAGTTGCATTTCGCCACTGTTTAGCTGTCAATTTTGAATTCTTAACCGAAGAGCTTTGGAGATTTAAAAAATGCTCATACCACCTTTAATTATTGCCGAATCAGTCGGCAACTCAAGTCATAGGCAATAGGAATATTGTGAGGCTGTTTGATGACAATGGAAGGCCCAATGAATTGCATTTTCAGTTTTAGCCAGCTCAAGAGGGTGATGACATCAGAACAACTGTTTAAAAACAACAGAACTGAGTCTGGGATGAAGAGGTTGACCAATGATCGATGAAAAAACTGGGAAAAACAACGACATCAACTCTTGCACTTTATACAATTTCATAATCCTTGTTTACGAGTATTTTTCAGTTTTCAGATAACCGCATGTATAGAGGTAACATTTTCAGTGAGCACTCATTTCTGACGGCAACTACATGACACTGAGGTAAACTAAGATAAGTGTATATGAATAATACAAACATTCATTGAAGAATACATTCACTCACTGAATGCTCATAACAACAACACACTTGTTACAATAAATAGCACGTTTTATTGGTTGCCATTTGGTTATCAACTTACCCTAACAAAGGTATAGGGCATACTTACAATAAAAATTCTCCAATTCACAAGCTGTAGAATTTGGGACACGGAAACTCTCTCAAAAATTGAATTTTCTCGATTCTTGAATTTGGGACAAGGGTGACTTTGGCATTCACCACATTTCTCAAATTTCGAACAATGTGTTTTCAATCCACAGAAGGGGTAGTTTTGTGGTAGTTTCGGTTATTTTTGAATTTGGGACAGATAATATTCTATTTCTAGAATTTGGGACAAGCTCCGACCTTGAGGAAAAAAATTTTTCACTGTCCCAAATTGGAGAATTTTTACCGTACATCATTGTATAAATAATGTATAGCCTGACTGCCAGTAAACAATTTGTAAATTTTGTTAACAGATCACAGCAACTCATGCCAATACATTGTGTGAACAAAAACGCTTTTGCAATGACAATAAAACGATACAATCTCACCTACTTTAGGACCCAATACGGCGGACAAGAAAATTTCTTCAATTTTTTTGCACAGGACACTTAGCACCAAAAAAAAAATAAACGCTTTATTGCTTTCAGGTCAATCCTACAACTACTACCAGACGAACGTTCCAGAAGCAGTGAACATTTATTCACTTACAACGTTAGAAGCCTTTGATAAAGGAAAAAAGATCACCGGGATAACTATTTTTGTCCAAAATTGGTGAGATTAATGTCAAGAAAACAATAGTGTTACTTTCAAAATAAACTGGCCACACCTTGGAATAATTCTATAAGTCTGCCAAAACTTTCAAACACCACGATAACAGAACAATTCCGCAATGAGATGGAATGATAGATTTTGAGATTAACTTGACGTTAAGACGCCTAACACCTAAATTTGTTGAAACAATGTCGGATATGCATAATTCTGGTAAATAGCCAGATGTAAACGTGAGATTGAAGACATTTAGCCAGAATTCAAAAGCGGTTTTTGCCCCCATGGAAAGCAGTGAAAACTGATGGGGCCACCCTCACTGTAAATATTACATTAGTAAATAATAAATAAATAAATAAACTCAGAGGGGAGCTCCAGGTGTACAAGCCAGTAGTCGGCCAGATAGGCCTTACTACCACACCAGTAACGACACAAATCGTTTGGTATCCTATGAATCATGAATGAATAACAGGACTTATGGCAGTACGTTTCTGACAATTCAATAATAAAATTCCTTTTTGTACATGTTTTATGAGATGGGAATGAAGCTGTTTGAGTACTTTTGTATGTATACACAAGTGCCGGTCGATAACCCAGTTTATACAATCAAAATTGCTCTAAATACTTAGCTAAAGGGCAGAAACTGATCCAAAACTGAATTTTCTTTGGTAAAACTGTTTTATTCTAATGATTATTACACATGTAATCAACTAGTCAAGAGAAATCGAGAAAGGAGAATGGTGTGTGGCTTTAAATTATTTTTGGGTGAAACAGAAAATGTTTTGCCATGGCCAGAAAAAAATGAAAAAATACAGAGTCAATTCAGAACTAATGTTTTCTTGTCTAAAGTCATTTCCTTTGGAATAGAAGATTCAATTTTAAGTGTATGTCATGTTCTTGAAAACACATTTTAATTAGATAATCTGGTTGTAAACTCATCAACACAAAAACAATAGCAAGCAAACAGTAATGAGTTTACAACCAGAAATCTTGTCGGTGCTCTTCCGTAAATCCAAAATGGCAGACCAAAACAAAAGGCTCGGCTGTAGAAATACGTCATTTTTAATGTCAAAAATAGATGTCTTGAAACATTTTTATGCCCCATGAAATATATTTTCTGAATGTTTCTGAAGTACTGGTGATAAATTAATGTAATTTTTCCTGTTTTCCGACACATGACATGTTAAATTTGGAGAAGCGTTCATTTGTGAACTGCAGGATATCCTGGGGTATAGTGTCATATTTTTATAAGGCGGAAACATGTCTCCCAGGAAACAATTTTAGGTATTAAATAAACCACAAACCAAACTGTTTACCCTGTTGCCTTTTGCCAGAAGCAATATTAAAAAATTAAGAGTGCAACGATGATCTTAGGGCCCAAAATCCCTCTGACTCCTATTTTACCAAATATTTTCACCGCCAAGCAGATCAACACCAAGCTTGCAACCTATTCCTTTAATTGAAATCTCGAACATTACTGCAGTAGAGGTTTCATCTACAAATCATTAAAGAAGCTAATGAATTTCCTCGAGGTCCCCAAAGAAATCAAAAAACAAACATACCAAACGGCATCTCAGACAGCTCTTAGATGTAGCTATACGATATATTTATCAAGAAATAACAAGCAATTTACAGAATGGCAACTCTGCAACATTTCTAAGCCCGAGATTGAAACACAATTAGCTACTTCGTCATCCCCGATATCAAAGAAGACAAACGAAAAATCAACAAAAGATAAAAGATTTGGTCTTTGCAATGTTGGAAACACGTGTTTTGTGAATTCTACACTTCAAGCTATCTTTTCATGCAACCTCAACTGGCACAAATACAATATCAACAAGAAAAACAATATGAAAACCATCCTTGTGAACACATATGAAGCAACTACAAGGTATACATCAACTCCGTCTGAAATTTTGAATAAACTAAGATTACAGAACAACTCTCTTGGCAACGAAAGTCAACAGGATGCCCATGAATTTTTACTATGGTTACTGAACCAATGGCACGTAGACACACTTGCTCACAACGCTGATGATGTAACGTCTGAGGTTACTAGTACCTTCCAACACGTAAAGAAGCAAACTAGGAG
>NMRA01000037.1:219398-306615 GCA_002633005.1 Phoronis australis | reverse complement strand
GACATGTTAAATTTGGAGAAGCGTTCATTTGTGAACTGCAGGATATCCTGGGGTATAGTGTCATATTTTTATAAGGCGGAAACATGTCTCCCAGGAAACAATTTTAGGTATTAAATAAACCACAAACCAAACTGTTTACCCTGTTGCCTTTTGCCAGAAGCAATATTAAAAAATTAAGAGTGCAAAGAAGATCTTAGGGCCCAAAATCCCTCTGACTCCTATTTTACCAAATATTTTCACCGCCAAGTAGATCAACACCAAGCTTGCAAAATATTCCTTTAATTGAAATCTCGAACATTACTGCGAGAATATTCATTGCTTTCTCATCACTATAATGCGTGCTACCAAATTACCAGTATTTCAGTGTCACCTCGTGTTTGTTCTTTTGACAATTCTTCTGAAATCCAGGTTCTAGCTTACATTTGCCCTCGTAAGTCTATTTTAGGCCATTATTGCAACCGTTCTCCTGAAGCGTCAATCCTTCTCGCAGCTCTCTAGGGCTGTTTCTCATCACTGTAACGGCAATGGAGTGAAGGCTGGTAGAAGGTCCAATGGGGGAGAGTATTATAGCACAATTCATGCAAGCCAGTGTTCCCTTCTTATTGAAAAGGAAAATGGTCGTTGTAAAGAAGTATCGTAACACACTTCGCACATTTGAAAGGTTGCGACGACTCTACCTTACCCTCATCTCATACTACTGTCTCGCATCTAGACGAGGACCAAATGAAGAAACGCCTGGAAGTTAGAACCCATCAAGTGCATGGTCAGCAGGTACAAATTAGCCGCCTACGAAAACAAATGGGCGACCATATCGGCACGCATGGTTTGACAATTGATGATGAATTGAGTACTTATATGAAGGAGGCTATCTGCGACAAGGTCAAAATCTCTCCATTTGAGAAGGATTCCTTTGTGTCGCTATTTTGGGAGCAGAAAAAAAGCATTTGAGGCAAAAGATGGGAGGTCCGTGAGATGGCACCCGATGATTGAGCGATGGGCATTGTCCATCAAAATGAAATCATCAGCAGCATATCAACACTTACACACTTGTGTCTTCATCAAGCTACTCTCACAACAAACTCTACAAGATTATACAAATGTTTTCACTGTCAAGAGTGGTTTTCAACCTGAGGTTTTTAAGCAAATGTTATGTGAAATGGACAAACTGAAATTAAACTCTATTCAAAAGTACTGCACTCTCCTGCAGGGTGAGGAGAAAAATAAATCTAACTTGGTGTTCAGCAAGAGCACGGGAGAGGTAGTTGGATTTGTAGATATGGGAAACAGCAAATGAGATGAGCGACTTTGAGAAGAGGTTGAAGGGGGACACAAGTCATGATGAAGTTAAACTCGCAAAGTACATAATGCTGATGCTGTTGGTCTGGTCATTGACTTGTAAGTTCAAATTTGCAGTGGCCCAATTTCATTACAAAGGCATTACTGCTGATTTCCTATTCCCTATTATATGGGAAGGTGTAGAAAAACTGGAGCTCCTCACACTTAAAAGTGGAATTAGTAAATAAAATCATCCCGTCAAACTCGGACTTTGATTTTGTCTGTCCAACGCAGAAAATTACAGTAAATAGAAACCTTCCCGCGAGGACGGGGGATACCAAAATTGACGGAAGTAAGAAGAAGTCTAAGAAGAAGATTCGTGACGAAGAAAACAAGGCCTACCTGTTTCTACATCCTGCTTGTGTGGGGTGATTCACAACAGTGTGCACTACAGTGGACAGAGGTCAAACCATCCCTTCAGACTAAGGGGACAGTGATTGGAAACGGCTGGTATTAGGACAGTAATACCAATACGTTATATAACTGTATTTTGATTTGAGTTCAGTGAACCTAAATAAAAATGGAAGCTGCAAGAAAAGCTCGTTCAAATGCCAAGAGACTATTCACGAGACAATGTGGACACATGAAACAATTAGTTGCAAGAAAAGAAGCTGTCACAGAAGAAGACAAAGATAAGTTGAATTTTTTGCTTCATGAATTTGATGTCAGCAATTTAAAGTATAGGGCTTTTATAGAAAGCGATGATGAGCTTTTAGAAGAATGTGAAGAGTATTTTATGGATGAAGAATCCAAGTACATAGATATTTTAACTAGAGTTAATGAGTATTTAGATAAGTTTAACTCAGTAACTGAAACTCCCATAGAGAAACATGAGAGTTTAACCAAAGAAGAGGTAACGGGTCTTGTAAATTTACCCAAGGTCACACTAGACAAATTTGATGGTAATCCGGCCAAGTATCACACTTTCGCAGCCATTTTTGATCAAAACGTTGGAACTGTCGTGAAGGGCGGTGATGCTAAATTAACAAGACTCCTCCAGTATACCACCGGAGCGGCCAAAGAAAGCATTCAGAAATGCGCATTGGTCGGCGGTGAAGAAGGTTTCGAACTGGCCCGTGAGATCCTGCACTCACGATATGGTGACAACCATAAAGTAGCTGACAGATTGATGACTGACGTCAAAAAGGGTGGCCAGATAAGGTCATCGGCCGACCTTCGGTACTGTGCATCACGTGTGATGGAGCATCTTCGAATTGGAGGTTTTTTTAGCTTCATGATAACAAAGACTTTGTAATCTACAAAACGACAAACATTTAACCAGAGGAAGGGAGGGCCTTATATATTGGCTCATTAGCATTTTCAAGTGTTCTCAAAAAATTGATCATTTGGCCTATAAGGTCATGACCTTATATTTCGGGGTATATGACAAATGAATACTAAACATTAGTTTGCCACTTGTATCACACTGACTGTCATTTGTTAATGCAAATTACTATCTCCCCTGAGACATAAGAATGTAAATCAGCTCAATGCGACACTTCCTCAGTTCATTGTCACAAAGCGAGTCAAGCAGTTGGAGATGGACATCCATCTCCTACAACAGTTGGTTCGCTTTACTCAAAGCCTATGTTAAGTTCTCCCATTTAGTAACCTTGCCCCAAACTTTTGAGGGTTAGTACAGGTTACAGTTTTATTCTAGTGTAAAGATTTAATTGATCTAGTACCAATATCTCCCAAAATATCAACTACATAAATTGCAATTGCAGTCCCTTTTAGCAGTAAAATTATAGCTTAATCAAGTCCAATAACTAACAAAAACCTTGCAATGGCAATTTTGCAACAAGCTATAAATAATCGTCATTTGAGCCACGTAGACATGACAGATGTGCTGTCATTCCACAGGTGCCCAACATGTACACCAGCTTACCAGCCATACCAAGTATTTATATAAATGTAGACATAAACAATCATTCAGTACTGACCAAAAATACCAAACCACTAAATATTAAATATACCTTTGTCCAAAACCAACCTTACTATGACATTCCAAGTCAATTTAAATTTTCTAAATGCTGAAATGTACATGGTGAACCCATTGGCTTGAAAAGTTACACGTGGTTTGTCATACCCATAAATTAAGAAGCCTACCCACGCTTAGCGTAAGTTCGTTAAAGTTCCGCATCAGTATCACTATTCAACATCAACACCTTCTCTGGCACATACTGGCCGTTTGGTCTCAGGTCCTCGATTGTTTCTGGCATAGGCTTGTTCAGTGTTTCAGGAAGACTCATGTTCACTAGACTGCCGGTGACACCTAGTGCCCCAAACACAATGAAAGACAGCGACGGGTAAAGAGAGTCCTGTAAAAGATGCAAGCAAAAAGCAATAATATTAAAAATCAACAGAAAACACAAAAACCCTGCGTCACATGCAAAGACGGGATTTGAACTCTAGAAATTAAAGAATGCACTCTTGTTATTTTTTTGATGTGACACTTTGATAGAAACTTCTTTGCTGAATTTCACAAACATCCATTGAGAGGTTATGTGGTAAGGTTTCCAAGCAACTGCCCAAATGCTTGCACCCCTCAGGCAGAAAACCTATGCCACATCGACCAGGTAGTGAATATCAGGGTTGCCAACACACTAAGCACATTATCTGTAACCTCCAAACTAAAAATCCATATGTATCAAGTGAAAACGTGCATGACATCCAACATTTTCAGAAAGTTCAATTTCCAATTGCAAGATGGACTGATACACAACAAAACAGTTTTCAATTTCAAATCATCTTTTTAACTAAAAAAACCCTTATGTAAAAAGTCAGATCATCACATCGATGTTTTTGTATTTTGCTGTCGGCATGCTCGATCACTTCCCACATAACCACAGCCACAAAAAATCTTGATATCTCATGGTAATTTCTGATCAATGCCGATGTTCCGGGTGCCACAGTTCTCAGTGTTGAAGTCAGCGTGACGAAAAGTGGTGAATTCCTTCTCCCATTTTCTAAAGGTGCGATCTGATTACCAAGGCATTTAAGATTTCTAATTCCTCGGTATACTTGTCTCCGAAAATTAGCTCTCCACATCTTATAAAATGATTTCCAAAGCACATGATATACCACAATGCAAAATCAAGTAATCGTGTTTTTCATTGGTTGCTCTTTTTTAAGTAAATGCAATTGATCTAACATAAAAGGAAAATTTCGTATGCAAATTGCATTATTATACACTGGTACTTAGGATACATTTCATTGGTCATATCAAGCCTTCACGGCTAAATCCGACATTTTCCGCTATTTTCTGCCTCAATCTTTGCCAACCTGGAGCTTTGAAAAACTGACAGTTTTGAAGACACTTTTAACATTCATCGGATTTTTTGAAGAGAAATAAATTCTCAGAATCTTTAACATTTGAACGACATTGATATTTACATCCTAAAAGTATGGAGAATACGGACGAATCTGTAACAGCAGCCCTGAAAGTTAAATCTTAACTTTCACGTGATGATGGTAGGCTGTCGTTATTGTATCACAACGTTATAAATAATGCTATCTATTTATGTTATAGAATTCTATTTATAAAATAAGTCACATACCAGAGTAATTACCATTGGGGCCAGGATGCCTCCGACTCGAGCCATCATAGACATAAATCCCATACCAAGGTTCCTGGAATGTAATGGTGTATAAACAAACTGTGTACCAGCATACAATTATCAGATAACCAGCGTTATACAACCTGTGTACCAGCATACAATTATCAGATAACGAGCGTTGTATAACTCTGATCAGTGATGCAGTTACCCAGCAGTGCTTAAAATGTAATTATGAATACTCCCCTATACCATTACCATTGCTATTTACATTATATTGTAGTGCTGCAGTAGCTAACAGCATAGGGTCGGAATACTTAAAAGAAAATTTACAACTTGAGCACCTGTACAATAATTACCAAGCTGTTCTCCATGTTTAATACATATCAAGGTTAGTTACATTTATTCTAGTGAATTCTTAACATGGTGCAAATTGAAACTGCAAAGCCAACTGCCCTGATTGAGACACTCCTTTTTGACAACCAGCGCCCTCAGTGGTTTTTCCGCATACACTTCCCGTTGCCATGGTTTCTCAATGGGTCATTTAAACAACTGCTAGCTCCATCCACCTTACGGTCAGACTAAATTCAATTTTGCTAGAGTTTTGGTATCCCAAGATCTGGAGACTGTCTCAAACTGGATAATTTTACCGCAGTTAAAATTGCATTTGGTACCTGACAACTGTGGGATGCAGTTCAGCCGAGTGAATGTAGATGGCCATGAATGAGCTGGATATTAACATCTTGCCACTCAGAGCCAGCGCCGTCTTCACACCTGTGTTAGCTGAAAAAAGATGCAGTGAACCATTAGGATTCATGGATGAATCTAACGCGTTGTCCGACATGCGTCATACGACTTGCATTTCTGTTCTTTCCGATCACAATGCATGCTGATAATACACTAACCACAACATGGTACTTTAAATGATACTGTAGAAAATGAGAACTCTGAAATCCACCAAGCAGTGGTACTATAATAGCTGCTCTACTTGAAAAATGTTGCCATACAGGCAGACGTGAAAGTGATCTTTATCTCACAACACCTCCCCCCTCCCACTGGTGAACAGTTTTCAAAGTCTTCCTTTAATAGCACTACCCAGTGAATACCCACATTCTTGTTGAGATGAAGCAAACTTTTGTGGTTTGTTTCATTTCAAGTGCAAGTCTTTGGCTTTTCAAAACACGAACGTACTTCGACAGCAAAAAAAAATGCATCGAACATGACTAAATTCTGCTTGCAATTGTTCAAACTGAAATCTCAACAAATAATATGGTATTCTAAATGAATATTTCACTTATGCAACTTTTGATTTTTTTCATGAAAAGCATATCAGTTCAATTTTTGACAGCCCATCTACAACAGTGAAACATTTTAAATACAATTCCTCACGTCAGTTGGCAGAACAGTGTACAAAGCATATTATCTGAAAGTTTTGTGTGAATCCGATCATCCATCTCTGAGATGAGATTTTCTGAAGTTGGCCAAGTTTGGACAATTTTCTGAGGTCTTACACAACCTTAAAAGCAACACCTATGAGAACAGATTGTGTACACTATTTCTAACACAAACTATTTCACACGTTTAGAAACACCGTTCTCCTTATATTTAATCAAACAAGACATGAAGTGATTAAAATAATAACTTCTCATGAATAAACATGTTCAAACTCTTCTCTTTATGTGCCACCACCAAAACAAACTCTCCATTAACATCAGAACATTAGCATATTTGTCTGAGAATGACATGTTATGCTGGTATCTCTTTAACATGTCTACCATCAACACCAATGACTACCTGCACACATGCATGTTCGTACACACAGTCAAACCATGGATGAATGACTGTCAACATACCTGGATCAAGGAATGCTATAGCAATACAACTCACGCCACCTATCATCATAGCACCACATATACACGGTTTTCTGCCTAACCTGCAAATAAAACCCATTGCTTCAAAGTAGGTGTCTCTTGGAAAATCTGAATGATTGGGTTGAAGCGCACCGCCCCCCTCTTCTCCTGAAGTTGCACTGTGCATCATAAATACAAGCCATGAAGAACATAAAAACTGCATTTCTGAATCAATAAACCTAATAAATATTAATAAAATAAATAAAGAAAGAAATCAATTTTAATTAGTCAAATTAAAGACTTGAATTTAGTGAAGAGGCATTCATATCTCACTGACTTCAGCTTGGCTACAAAAAATGGGAGTCTTCAGTTATATCTCGCTGACTTCAGCTTGGCTACACAAAATGGGAGTCCTTAGTTCCAGTATTCCATTATTTTCTTTTATTAATTACAAAATTGGAAATCGAACCATTTCCAGAGCACAAAGCAAGTCAATAAAACGCACATATCCGAAACGTAAGCAAACTGCAGTAAAACCTCACCAATTTAGGACACAATATGGAGAACAAGTGAAATGTTATTTTCCCACATTTCAAAAATAATAGGTAGCCACAATTTAATGTTTTACAACCCTCAAGTTCTGCACCACAGCTATACTTTGGAAAACTGTGGTCATTCAAAACAATCTTAAAGAAAAGGTAATTTTGGCAATTATTCCGGTGAGAGTTTACAGTAGATGCTGCTTCGTTTTTGATCATGAATGAGTACAAGAACAGTATCAAGGGTAGAGCATGAACATAATTAAATAAGACTGAATAAGCACATTTTAGGCCAGAGCAACTACATCACAAATAATGGATTTTTTACGAAAGATTTTCGTTTACACGTCTTGCACGGTTCATAAACCTGTGCTCTACACGTAAGCGCAGGTGGCTATCGCTTCTGAATGAGCAAGGCTTAACTGGGTGTTTTCTGTACATCTTTGAATTTTCATAGTGATGACTTAAGTGAAACCGAACAAACGTTAGCATCAACACTTAAGTGATGCTAAAACTACAAGCTGTTTTACAAAGATGCTCCTAGCTTTTGCTCAAGGCGGTTTACAGCTTCTCATGCAAGAGTGTGGACCTTAAGACATGTGTACGGAAAAGGTTAAGTCTCTCACCTGTCTAAGAGGAAATATGCACAAAAATTGGACGGCAACTCTACCAAACCAGAGAGCGCTAGAGCGATATACCTATTGCTGCCCAAGCTGCCAGATCCCAGGGTGAGGCCATAGTAAACAACACAGTTTGTAAACCTGAAAATATAAATAGACAAGTCACAGACCATACACTAAATATCATTCGCTGTATGAGTATTTTCAGGAACTATAGTTTGTTGTGAATAAATCCATCAGCTAATTGCAGGCTGAACTACAGAATATGCGCGTCATCAGGCTCGTACACCTATATTCCAAGTTGTTCCTGTATCAGGAAGTATGCGCATGCACTTATACTCCATCTGTTTGAATAAAAATATGCTTGGAAGAGACACTCCGAACATTGACACACCTAAATACTTCCACAACTGCATACGCAAAAGGACAGGTAGGCACCAAAATCTGTTGCATAATACGTGCCTTCTGGCAAACAGTTGTTGTTAAACAATGAGGCGTTCAAAATTTAGATCCATCCATTCAGGTGGTCCTGTCACCATGCCAGTTGATTTAGTGATCTTTGCTCTCAATCAGCTGTTAACTAGGCAGTACCATTGTTCATCAGCTCCACCTAGTGAGCAACCAGTCAGACGCCCATCTTCTTTTCAAACTAAGCATCATTCCTACAGCACATGTATTTAGAAAAAAAAAACACCAGTTCAAAGTACTGGCACATACGCTTTCAAGAAAATGTTTAGGCAAGCCCATCAGTCAATTATTCTAATCCAGTCTCAAGACGCAAGAGAAGACTGGTTGCCAGATTGTTGAGAACCTCACCATGAATATGCCTGTGCTATCGTCCTCCATCTCAGCAATGGCTCCGTTAAAAGGACTAAGATGGAATTTGCTGAAGACTGCGAACTGCCGACCTCCTTGAGTGTCTTCAAGTTAATTCTGTTCCTAGGCTGACCGTTTTTCTTGGCAATGAATTCAAGGACGGTCTCGGCTTCTTTTGTCCGGCCCTTGGAGTATAACCAGCGGGGACTTTCAGGAAGATACCTGGAAGATTTCGATTTGGTAAAAATTCTTCAACTTGGAACACAATATGGCAGACAGGTGAAATTTCACTTTGTCAAATTTCTCAACAAAACTTCAGGAAATTTACTTTGCTTTTAGCATGGCTTATATGGCATAGATATTACCAAAAATAGTGGGAAAATTTTTGAGCATATGTAAAAATGTGGTAAGCTCCTGAAACAATAAGGCAATTTTAGCACCTATCTAAGTGTAAAAAATAATCCCCAGTTTCTGTCATTTTAGAGAGAATTTTATATTCAAAGAATAATCTTATTAAATAATCATAACTTATATGAATACCAGGAAACCTGGAGAAACTGGTTAACCATAACTTTTCCCTTACAACATCATAGCTAAAGTGGGTGGGTATGCTGAGGGGGGGTCGGGTGTGTGTTCATGCATGCGGGTGTGTGTTCATGCATGCGGTTGTGTGTTCATGCATGTGGTGGGTGTGTGGCATGAGTGAGAATGGCTTGCATCTTTTGTTTTTCATGCCTTTGTATTTGTGTTCTTTATATTATAAAAGAAAAATTAGGTCAATCAATGTGCATTCCTTCATTCATCTTAACAATTGACCTTACTATCCATAGGCAAAAGTCTCTGCAGGGAATTGAGGGAATTCACACCACTTCATAACCGCCTGTGTGCAAATGACATTACAATGAAAAGTTTGGAAGCAAGTGAGAAAGCAAACTAATATTGTTGCTTCTCAGTTTGGAGGCTATTTCCCATAATGCTCCAGGCTGCAGTCACATGCATCTGCAAAAATGTTAATAGCTCGTATAACAGAACATATGAGAGAAAAAAGATACAATCATAAGACTTACCAGTAAAATACTGCAAATACAAGATATGGCAAAGACGTCCACATGGATAGGTAGCGCCACTGTCTTACAATATAACCAGATAGACTGAGCACCATGACACCAACGGCGAAGAAGGCCGACACTAAAGATCCAACCAGGGTTATGTAAGTGGAGCCTACAAGTTCACTCAAGTACACATAGACCACCACCCCGCATCCACCAAGAAAAACACCATGACAGAACTTCAGGGACATCAGCATGTTAAATGAGGTAGAAAATGCGCAGACAAATCCTAGGGCTATCAGCCCAGTCATGATGAAGTAAATACACTTCAAGCGACCCAGTCTGTCGGACATCCTGCCGAAGACCACAGCACCACATAGGACACCAAACATCAGGAATGACTGAACAAGACCCGTCTTGTACATTTCTCCACAGGATAGGTTCAACTGAAACAAATTTGAAAGTTAATTACGATAGATAACATCTGAGCAAAGATTCAGCCTGGGGCATATAAGTGGAATAATATTTAGCAGGTAGCGTTCATCATTAGTATACACTAACATTAGTATACACTAACATTAGTATACACTAACATTAGTTTACACTAACATTAGTAAACACTAAGGCAGATTAAAGGAGTGGGGACATCCACTAGCTCCAGCCATAATAAAAATGAGAATGAATTTCCCTGAATAATTTCTGATTCAGATTCTTTTAATTAGCTTAAAGGGCCAATTATCAGTGAACAAAATTGGAACATGTCAAAAAAAATTTCAAGCATCTGTTGTTTGGGGCTAAAATATATCCGTGTTTTGTAATGCCAGTTTGGTGAGGGTGAGGGTGCAGCAGTGTGTCCCAGATGAATAGACACTTATCCCAGCAGGCCAAACTATCTTAGACGGTTTTGTATGTCAACACCTTGATTTAATTATTTTAAAATCTTCACCGCTATTATTTTGAGTTATTTATCGTCCACTTTTCTAATTTTGTAAATGTCGCTTATACTAGCGCGCATTGATGGATGGGCATCCCATAGACAGAGGCACCAAGCATTGTATGTTGGATTGTTAGACATACTATTAACATGTAGAAGGATACCTTTGGATGTGGTTGGTGACTTTAAATTCTTCCAACTCTAACAAATACATGGAGGTGTTGTGACACATAACTTTCAGGTGTGACTTACAGACCAATTATGACTCTCCACATTGCTTACCAATAGTCAATGCCTCTTGGCTGACCAGTTAGGGCGCTTGGCTCACATGCCAGAAATATTAGATTTAAGTCTCGAAATTAGTGTATTTCTCTATATGGGAAATCGCAATTTCTTTCCAAGAGGTACCTTCATTCCTTAACATGCGTTATCCTTTAACTGTTACAGAAGTCTAATGTTGCTTTCAATCGTGGGATGTGCTAACATGTGCATCTAGGAATGCATGCAAGGTTTGGCAGTGAATTTGTATCTATTTACTGTTGCGGTGAAGTCGATGTATTGTACTGTAGAACAATTAAAATGGAAATTTGATTCTCCCTTAATTACCTCGGATACAATTGACGTCAAGTCATCTTGGAATACAATTTTCTCACACCTTTCACACATGATACAATGTTGGACGGAGTTGTTACTAGTAGAGGAACTCCCAGACTTTGCCTGCGTGCAAATTGCCACCATCGTATCCGTTCCATGTTCTTTTATAGCACAAACTTGGTGAGGTATAGCCACAACAAATATATTAATCACCATTCCCATCGCAAGAAGGAACGAACTGGAAATGGCGACCACAAAAACCACGCGTTTCTGATAAGAGCCAAACTCTCCCACATGTCGAAATGCCGCATCAACATCCATTGCTACACTGAGGGTATATCTATATGGCTGCCGAGACTATGCATACAGACTGATGTGATTATTACGAGATGTAAGAATGGGATTATTACACACTTACACAGCATTACATAATACTCAATTTCTCAAAATCAAACTGTTCGGACTACTTAAAAAGTATTCAATCACATCATCAGTCCACTCATGAAACTCATCCTTGTCGGCACTAGTACTAGACACTATCACTGTCTGAACTGGGCCAGCACAGCTGGCTTAAACTTGCACCGTCTGCACCGGTGCACCGCATGGAGGCTGGACTGAAGACGTGAAGAGGAAGTTAAGCTCTGCTGGAATTTCTCTTTAAGTAATGTCTACTACTAGTTAATATTCAAGTTTCACCAGCCTCCCACCCCCAACAGGCGCACTTTCATTTGATCGGCCAAGCTGTACTTTATCCAAAATAATTTCTGGACTGTCAAGAGCGCATAAGCCATAACTTGACACGCGTGCGAGAACACCTTTTTTCGTACTTCGCTTTGAGAAAATCGAAAATTATGTTCAACCGCTAGGTGTCGTGTTCAACTTTTGCTTTTTATTGTACTCTTTCGCTTTGAATTGATGTCTTTTTGGTCATTTTGTACATTTCAACGCCAAATTAAAACATTATGCGTGTTATGGCATATTTTATACGGTACAAGTTGTTCTTATTGTCAAAATTACGTAAAACTGTAGAAGCAGACTTGCGAATCCGGAAACGGAAGTAGCCTACAGTGTAAAGTGCACTTGACTAAAAGCTTCCGTGGTTACCTGCAGCCGTGGTGTGTGAAAAACACTGCAGGTTTGCGGAAGTTTTCTGTTTTCTGTGTGCGTNAAGTCTCGAAATTAGTGTATTTCTCTATATGGGAAATCGCAATTTCTTTCCAAGAGGTACCTTCATTCCTTAACATGCGTTATCCTTTAACTGTTACAGAAGTCTAATGTTGCTTTCAATCGTGGGATGTGCTAACATGTGCATCTAGGAATGCATGCAAGGTTTGGCAGTGAATTTGTATCTATTTACTGTTGCGGTGAAGTCGATGTATTGTACTGTAGAACAATTAAAATGGAAATTTGATTTTCCCTTAATTACCTCGGATACAATTGACGTCAAGTCATCTTGGAATACAATTTTCTCACACCTTTCACACATGATACAATGTTGGACGGAGTTGTTACTAGTAGAGGAACTCCCAGACTTTGCCTGCGTGCAAATTGCCACCATCGTATCCATTCCATGTTCTTTTATAGCACAAACTTGGTGAGGTATAGCCACAACAAATATATTAATCACCATTCCCATCGCAAGAAGGAACGAACTGGAAATGGCGACCACAAAAACCACGCGTTTCTGATAAGAGCCAAACTCTCCCACATGTCGGAATGCCGCATCAACATCCATTGCTAAACTGAGGGTATATCTATATGGCTGCCGAGACTATGCATACAGACTGATGTGATTATTACGAGATGTAAGAATAGGATTATTACACTGCATTACATAATACTCAATTTCTCAAAATCAAACTGTTCGGACTACTTAAAGTATTAAATCACATCATCAGTCCACTCATGAAACTCATCCTTGTCGGCACTAGTACTAGACACTATCACTGTCTGAACTGGGCCAGCACAGCTGGCATAAACTTGCACCGTCTGCACCCCTGCACCGCATGGAGGCTGGACTGAAGACGTGAAGTCTGAAGAGGAAGTTAAGCTCTGCTGGAATTTCTCTATAAGTAATGTCTACTACTAGTTAATATTCAAGTTTCACCAGCCTCCCACCCCCAACAGGCGCACTTTCATTTGATCGACCAAGCTGTACTTTATCCAAAATAATTTCTGGACTGTCAAGAGCGCATAACTTCATAAGCCATAACTTGACACGCGTGCGAGAACACCTTTTTTCGTACTTCGCTTTGAGAAAATCGAAAATTATGTTCAACCGCTAGGTGTCGTGTTCAACTTTTGCTTTTTATTGTACTCTTTCGCTTTGAATTGATGTCTTTTTGGTCATTTTGTACATTTCAACTTCAAATTAAGACATTATGCGTGTTATGGCATATCTTATACGGTACAAATTGTTCTTATTGTCAAAATTACGTAAAACTGTAGAAGCAGACTTGCGAATCCGGAAACGGAAGTAGCCTACAGTGTAAAGTGCACTTGACTAAGCTTCCGTGGTTACCTGCAGCCGTGGTGTGTGAAAAACACTGCAGGTTTGCGGAAGTTTTGTGTTTTCTGTGTGCGTGTTCACCATTTTGTTCACGCTCATTTCTGCTTCGAGGAGCACACGTGTTATATTGTGTCTGGGTAAGTTATTAGTCACTCCACTAGTTAGCGGCTAGTTATACTTTCAGTTTCACTGGAACGAACTTGGAAGTTTCAGTCATTGAGTCAGGTCAGGAGTTAGTAACTTCGTAAGTAAAGTAAGTAAGTAAACTGTTTATTTTACATCGGTACAGGAAAATACAAAAGAAAACATTAGCACAATTGCAAGGTCACGTAATGTGACCAAAAAGATGACGTGCTGATGGGATAAATTGTTGGCAACATATTTTCCAGGCCTTACTGAAAAAGATATATTTCTATATATTTGACACTGTCAAATTTTGACAGTGTTCAACTTTAATAGACTTAATTTACTCTAAATTCCAATCACGGATTCATGGTCCTCACAAAGTTTAAGTTCACTCCAATTTACACTTGAGTAACATAAGTAGTTAAAAACAGTAGAGTTTCAACATCACAGAAACTGGTCACACTGGGCCACTGGTGAATGATCAGTCTACATTCGCTGCAATGTTTTGCCATGAACTATCAAAGAATTAATCCACACACTACATCTTAGTGTCTGTGCTATGCTTGAACTTGGAATTCCACACGATCTCAAGATCACGTATGTGTAAACTTGGAATACCCAAGTGAACTTGTAGAGTTCAATCAAATAATCATATTCACCTTGATTAAAACTGCACTGTGCTAAAGAAATTAAAAGTAAATTTTAACCAAGACTTCTACTTTTTTCCAGCTATTGGCATTGTTATACACCAAACAATACTAGTAAACAATTAGGCATTCACATGTTCCTTTGATTTTGTGATACAAACTATGATGAAGGAGAAAATTGGTGATTGTGGGGTGAAAAACAAAAATTTTTCATTCTGAGCAACAAGTTGCATCTGATTGCTTTTATGAATACATATTTCTAATTCCACGTATACTAGCATGTGATCTTGAGTTTAATCTTAATTTTAAATCCAAGCACAAAAGCTGATTTGCGCTTTACCAGTTTTGTAGAGACAACCAGCTAAGAAATATGATGGTTTTAGATGACAACTTCTGGCTTACAGACCTGTCAGATGTATTAACCACCATGAGTTGACCTAGCACTACTAGTGAAGCCCGTGTAGCCTCTATGTAATCCGTTAGGATTTGTCAACTCTATGTGTGGCTTTCAGACAAATAGAATATGGTAACGTGCTAAAATCCTTCTTTACATTTACACGAATGCAGTGTTGCAAATTTAACGAAATTCTTTTTGTTTTAGTACCAATACAAGAATGGCTGTGAACTGCTGGGGGTCTCGATGGTTTTTGTCAACATTTGCGGTTTTAAGTTTTGCTAGCTTCCTACTGTCTTGTATTATAAGGTAAATATTCACTGATCATAACAATTTCCCTTGTCAACCACAAGCAATATGTTTAGTGTATGGCTTTCTATAGTTATAACCAGTGGTGCCTGTTCGCTGAGGCCCGTGATTGAAAAGCATTAACGTACACAAGTGGTTTTTATAAGTGATATGTGTGTGGTCTTGCACATAATAACAATTATCATTATGGTGTGTGTCAATGTTAACTAAATCTTTGTAATCTGGTTTTATTCCATATAATAATTATTTTGTTTTGCAGTTATGCAGTTTTCAAAGGTCTTCAGCATGCAGTTGATGGTCAAATTCCATTTATCAGGTATTAATTAACTGAAGCTTTTCCTCTCTCATAACCACCGATTTCAGTTGAAAGTGTGATTTTGTGAGTTCATGCATTTGCTTACAATTTAAATTGATTACAAACATACCGCGTGTCTCACCATATAAAACCATGAATTTGTGCAGCGTTACTTGTACAAATCTTCCCAGAATGAAAAGAGTTCCAGTGAAATAGATTTGAAAGTCCCATGCAGTACTATCTTTGAAAACTATTGTTTTGGTTTGAGATTTGGAGATTTGGTGTTTGTCTGTAACAGAGACCACTTCTGGAGTGTCTGACATTGATTAGTATTTTCCAAGCTTTTTTGAGAAGCTTTATGATAACTTGCAAGTTGCTTAAATAAGTCATTATGTCAACCGTCTGATCAGTTTTCTCTTTTCTTTTTTCTGTTTACAGTGACACCGGAGCTTCTACACCAGAGAGTTCTATTTTTGGACAAATGCTGAACATAACAGCTCTGATTGGTGAGTTGCCACTGTTAAGTATTGCGGGGATTGTCTCCCATGGGCAGTGAGTTGATGCCCATAATTCAACTAAGCAACCATCCCTTGTTTTTATTCTCCAAATTTTCACTTTTAAAAGCCACTTCAAGTTATTGCTCTTGTTCAGTTAAACACCAACCTTTAATTCATTCTCTCAAGAGTGTTGATAACTTATAGTACCATGAATGTTGTGCTTGAAAAATGAGTGCAATTTGCTTCTCTTCAACCCCCAAGCAGCACATTCTCTGCATCATGCAAAGATGTGAAGATTAATTTGAAAAAATCTTTTGAATTTCTCCAATGTCACATGGTCAGCCCAAGGGGTTCTATCCACATTCCATTTTAGCCACTAGGGTGCTAGTCATCAATAGAGGGACTCCATTCACTAGGTCACATAGTGAGGATAATAACGTCTTCTTATCAGATCACATATAGAAAGCTTGAAAGCATGCAGGCGCTATTTTACCTTTTTTGGGACATGACAACGGACGTAAATGAAAATCCAAACTTTGAGCTATTCATTGGAAAGTAATCCTCCCCCCACTATGGCCTATCAGCTAATTATATGCATCACTAACTCACAATAGAAGCTTTGCCTTAAAGAATGTGCATGAAATCAGTTGTGATGAAGAACTCTCCTTTAAAGGGCATGTTCACTACATGATTTTACCCCATTCATTCTTGTAGTCAAAACATTATTACAAAAGCGATTTAAATTTCAATGATTTTATTTTTTCGCGATTTGCATTAGAAAAGAGCAATTATCCTTCCTGTCATTGGTTATGTCCTACAACAGTTACATAGAAATCGGTTCTACTTCCAGTTGGCTTGACGTCATATTTCCGAACCAAACAAGTGGAGTCATTGTTGGATCACCACTCTCTGCCACGCAGCACGGTCCAGTGTGGCTGTACTCTGCTGTCTCTCCACAGTTGCTTCTTTGGTGTGCTATCTGCTCTAGGCATGAGTGTTGTTGGCAATTTCCAGGTATACGTCTGTCGTGCAACTTTTTATATCCAAGATTTTTCCTGAAATGGATCACCACTACACTGGGTCTGTCGTCAGGTCCTGTGAGGTCATGCATTGGAGACAAATCGTCAATGCAGTGTTGTTCCTGTTCAGTGGATAATTTGAACAGATAATAGGATTATACTGTTCCAGAGAAAGTTGGCCTGCCTGATAGTGGAGTGGATATTAAGTGGCCACCATTGTTTTGTCTCACAGTGTACCCTAAATCTTCCCTTTCTGTAAGATACAGGAAGATGCTTAGAAAACACTTGGAAGGTACACATGTTCAGAAAGACATCCCATTTCCTCTAAGATGCGATAACGACTAAATGCATGCGTCCACACGAAGTTTAAAAAATTGTAAAAACATGCTGCAGTGCACCTTAACTGCCTAATGAATTAACCAACAAAGCATGACTTTTAACAAAACATGTTTAAAAGTCATTTGGTGAATGTTTCTCATTGTCATTCTTTTCTTGCAACTTCTTGATAGTCATAAGTGGAGACTGCGACAATAGTCTGATATAACAGGCCTGTATTTTGAGAACCAGTTTGATGCCATTATTCAGTGGAGAAAACTGGTTCTTTATAAGAGACCATTACCAAAACTGCTTTAGTCTTTATCATTGTTATGATCATTTCAGATTTTATTTTTAGCAGTGATATAATCCCTATTTCGGTGACTGTTACTATTGCTATTAATGTCATGATAAATTATTAGTACTTTGTTATATTTATAATTATAGTAAAAATTATCCAGTTTGGACCGTGAACAATTTTTGGCTCAAGGTAGAAGCTTGTCCCAAATTCTGGAAATAGGCAATAGTAGTTGTCCTAAATTCAAAAATCATCGGGAAAAACTCTATATAGACTGAACACGAATTGTCCAAAATTTGAGAAATGAGGTGATAACCAAAATCGCCCTTGTCCCGAATTCGAGAATGTAGAAAATTCAATTTCTGCAGGAATTTCCATGCCCCAAATTCTAGGGACTGTGCCAAACTTGTGAATTTTTACCGTAGTTAATATCTGTTCTCTTTCTAGGAGACTTGGCCAACCAAAGTACCTCACTTGATTGGAGCTGGGATGGCGTTTCTCCTCGGAATGGTTTACATCTGGAAACAGACAGTTTTGTCAGTACGCCTACGACACTATGACCACAGGAAGTGGCTGATGTTTGTTAAACTTGCTGTTACCGTGGCTGCAACAACATCTCTGTTGGGCAGTATCCTTTCCATTTTAACCAAATTGAATTGTTACAATGTAATACCATAGTCATTGCCTGATCTTCATATCGTAACTTTGAGGTTGTTTTCTGCCTCCTTCATTTAATTTATTCTCTCACTAATGTTGGGTCTGCATTCTTCTCAGTTTGTCCTTCTAATCCCCAATAGAATATCGAAAAATCTAGCACATCACGACTAACCGGAACAAAACACTACAAGGCTAAGTTTAGGCAGGTGTTGACACCGCCTCAAGGTTGAAGGCTAAATACAAAGTAGTCGTGACAACCCAACTAAAGAGATGGGTAACAGATGCTCCCTGGCACAGTTAACTTGGTCTCCCCTGCGGACACGACCAATAATAAATGCCACTGACATGCAGTTTTTATGGGTTATTTCAACATGTTTTCTTTGAAAAATTGCAGTTGGCTTCCCCTCTTTTGGTGATCTGGATCCTCCAACATGATGCTCAAGCAGTCTATCATTCATCTGTGCTTTGGACACTCTTGGGTTTATTTTACTTCAGTGAATTTGTGCGACTGTTGTTTACATAAATACTGTCAAATGGCATGAACTTCCCTCATAAAATATGCAAATATGCTTTTTAATTTTCATTGTTTTTCTAGTGGGAGATTTGTTGTTTAGAAATATATTAACTAGTAGCATGATTTACCATTAATTTTAGAGTCAGTTGCTTAAAATAACTTCTTTAACTTTCCCCAGTGCTTCTGTGTGGGTTCTTGATGTGGTTTTCAGATGTAAGTAATATCTTTCATAGACAGGCACATGGATCTGTAGGGATGCTACGTCTATCTAAGGGGATTATTTTATTTGTCATTTTACTGATTCTAGCAGGGTTCACAAAAAACTACATCCATGTCAATTTCAAAAGGCTAGACAAACGAGCGTTGCTAAAAGGCGTCGCCTACTCCACTGCAGTGTTCTCCGCAACCTGTTTTGATTTGTCAGTGCGTCAAGTTTGAATTTTACTATGACGAGTTTGGCTTCCTTGCATCGAGTTTGAAAATTGATGCAGCGAGTTTTGGGAAATTATGACATTTTGGCCTCTTGGTACCTGAGTTCAGTGCATTAAATCCAATACTTCTTACACAAGCTTTGCACAGTATGGACATGGGTTTTCAAACACGTACATGACTTTTGTAATTCCAGTCTGTTCTTTGCCGTGGAGAACGCTGCTCTGAGCTCATTTTTTCTATTGATTGTATGTGAGAGAGTGAACCACAACCTAAGCTGGATGTAATGCGAGAGCGATTTCTGGGGCTGTGCTCGTATAAAACGACACTTATGATTTATAACCATCCTCAAAATTCTAAGTCACTATGCTAACTAGTTACCCCCTCCAAGCCCAAAATGTCACTCAGTTTATTGGGACTGGCTACGGGTACAGTCGTATCAAGCAGGGTAATTTCCTGTTGGAGAAGTGTTATACTCATAGATTATTAGTCTAAAATTATTGTTTTTCTACAGTTTGATGACTGAGCTGACCAAAGTATTGCAAAGCAGCAACATTTTTTAGTCTACTTGAAATTCACAATTTGTGGTTTCCGTTTTTAAGTCATCCCGTTTGCGGATAAATTTGAAGAGATTCCTTTCAGATAATTTGATAAATCTCAACGTTGTCTAGAAATTAGTTGAATGAGTAATCCAGTCTTCGAAAAATAGGAAAGTAATTTTGCCAATCATTTTTGTGCAAAACACGTAAAGAATTACCGCAGTTGCCGCAGATAGTGTGGGCTGGACCATCAAGTGTCAAACTGTCTGTATTTCAGGCGGAGCCAGGTGCGATGCTACAGTTTAGGAATGGCGCTGCGGTGTGCGAGTGGGTAGCTGCGGTGTTCATGGGTCTTTTCTTCACTACCTTCGTCTGGGACTTCCGCGCACATGCCGCCAAGTCACCACAGATAGTGATGAGAGAGCAGGGCAATGAGAGTCGTCTACAATGGGTGGATAATTGCCAACTCACCAACACCGGACACAGCCTTCCAGAGTCTCCTTCAACCCAGCTGGCTTGACTTCAAAGTTATCCCGGGACGAACAACTAGTGTTATTGTTATATTGGGACATGTAGGCATATGGGGAGTCTTGTTTAACTTTTGCATTTTTCAAGTTAGGCCAAAAAGCTTACTTGGTTCTGGTCTTCTGTACCCCGACTCATTTTAAGAGCTGCGTTTACCGACAAAAACAGGAAAAAGTCCCCGCGTGCATCGACTTTAGCCATGGTCTGGTGTTTTTTGTTGAAAAGCTGCACAAAGGCAAAGGTAAGGAAGGTGTGTAAAGATTTGCCAAGCACTGAGTAAAAAATTGAAAGCAAGTCTTGCATCATTTTTGCTCATCCCAGGTAGATTTTCTTTTTTGAAAAAGTAAGCAACTAAAAAAAACAACTACTGTTACCACCTACTCAATTTTCAAAGAAAAACGTAGGCCAGAACCAAGTATGGTTTTTGGCCTTAACCATTCTGTAAACGTCCTCTTGAAAGGAGATGAGGATTTGGAGAAATCTGTTGAATTTTTCCAGTGTCACATGGTCAGCTGGACCAGTTCTATCCACATTCAATTCACAATAGTTGGATAGATATCAATAGAGTGACTCTATTCACTAGGTCACATAGTGAGGGTAATTACTGTTTCTAATCAGATCATATCTAAATAGAAGGCTTCAATACATCCAGTCTCTATATTTCCATTTTCTTTTTGGGAAATGAAATCCAATGGAAACTATAAATTTTACCTGAATGGAGGAGTAAAAATGAGACTGTGTGGGTTCTTTAATTTTAAAATTTTCAAATTTATTTTCAAAATTGGTCAAGTAATAGTGAACAAAAACCCAAGTCTTGAGCTATTCATTGAAAAGTAGTTTCCAACATGGTGTATAATCTAATTAACTGCATCACTATCTTGCAATAGAAGCTATGCTTGAAAGATTGTGGATAAAATCAGTTCTGATCCAATGTTCTTGTTTAAAGGACTGTTCTAAACATTACTAAACTCAAGTTCTGCTATAAGTCCAGTCTATACTTCCAGTTTTTATGACTGTGTCTGGTGCTAAGCTCATTGGCAAAATGTTGAAATTGTAGTGTATTGTCTCAACCTTGTTTAGTTTATAGTTAATTAAGTTGAAGATTTTGGGGCCTCTGAAGGCAGCCTTGCTTTTGCTTAATTAAGGTGACAAACAGTACATGACCATCATTTCATGTGCTTCCACAAGATGGCGCCAATAAAAAGCATTCCATGTCTTTGACTTGTTTTCACCACTTGGGTGTATGCTATGTATAAATCATGTGTGAGATTACGCTAATTTTTCGCATATTTCGCACAAAAATAATTGTCGAAATTGTAATTTTCCGTTTTTCAAAGTCTGATTACTTTGTTACAAGTAATGGAAACTTTAACCAAATGTTGTTTTGTGGCATCTGCACAGTACAAACATTGCTACTAATTGAGTATTAGATTCTTCTTTATCTTTATTTTTATGGAAAATTCGACAAAATAGAATATCACGTGTTAGCCATGATTGTGTGCCAAATACATGAAGAACTACCTCATAATGCCTTTTATATGATGTGATCCATTCAAGCTGGCTCTTGGGTGATTTGTAGTTTTTAACGAGTCTGTTAATTAAGACTTGTCTATTGTAGTGCCAAATAATTGCATGCAATTTTCTGATTTTTTATTCTCGACTGTTTAATTCACAATGTGTGGGTTATTTCTAATAAGCTTGTCAACTCGTAAAAATAGCATTTCTGATGGTGATTATTTATTGTGGGAAGTAGCTAATGTGTAAAAATAATTGTTTAAACTGCTTTTTTTGCATTTTCAAGGACTTCTAACAATGTCACGAGTACCCGCAATTTTTTCAAAACATTTTCTCTCCATAGCTGTGGTACAAAAATTGGAAGTTAGCATCATTTTGGTATTGTATTTAGTTTACAAAAACGAGAAAAAAATCACCTAAATTAGCGACATTTTACCGCACCTCTCAATGAATGCAGTTGAAAATCATAAATTTTGGAATATCAATTAGTGTTTACAGTGTCCGCAGTGTTTCCTTCAATTTGTTACTTTTAATGCCTGTAATCTCTATAAAGTGTGTGCAGGGTATGTAAACTTGCAATGATAGGTATGTTACATTTGTATGTTTAGAGAACTTCCTCAGCCACACAGTTCTTTTGGCTTGTATCTGCCAATCACACTCAATACCTCCTTGTTGGTGATTCATATTTTTGCACTCTGTTACATTAATCTGTTGATTAAAATGTGATTACCGATTATTGATGATTTATACAAATTTGTACTGCATGGTGGCTGTATGGCCACGGGCAGGAACACCAATAATAAACCAAGTAAATGTGTGTGAAGTATTTCATTTTTCATTATTTTATTATTATTATTATTATTATTATTCTGTGATAGCTTGGCGATTTATAAATGACACTTCCTACGTCTAGTCAAAGTTTTTGTGTTTGAAATCCAATTTTAAGAATTTATGCTTGTTAGTTTTATGGAGTACTTTTGTTATAGAACATTGCATTGGTCATTATAAATTTCAGTGTTCAGGAATGTAATTTTTGAGTAGTCTTGCCATATGTGCCAAGAAAGTAATTAGTAAATAGCAGGCTTGTTATTTATCTACTGGAGCTCAGATCAGAGATACAAAGTGTTAATTTTGTGATTGAATTGTTAATTGGTGCTATTACGGTAAATATTCTTCAGTTTGGGACAATCTCTAAAATTTGGGACATCAGAATTCAAGCTGAAATTGAATTTATAGTCTGAACATGGGACATAAGCAATTTTGGCATTCATCGAATTTCTCAAATATTCCCATGGGCTGCATTTTGTATCAACAGAGTTTCAAAATAGACTTGGCAGCTCGTAAAATCATTGAAGATAGCCGACCATGCAACATATTCATGTGTCTGTATAATGTGTCAGGTGGAGGGAATGGTCGTCTGTCATTGATCATAATTCATAAGTGTAGGACAGCCAGAATAAACTATTTCTAAACTTTGATATAAGGTTCGACCAAGAGTAAAGCAATAATTTTCACTGTGTCCCAAACTGGAGAGTTGTTACCCTACATGAGAGAGAGGTAAGGATGATTTGTGCTTTTTGTATTTTAATCCTTTTTGGAGCTATGACTTTATAAAATGTTAGATTACATAAAATGTTAGTTTGCTTATGTGTTAGCTAATAAGGCGCTGCAGGGTGTGCTGTACTGTTATGTTTAATGGGTACGTTGAAGTCATGTAGTTGCGCCACGTGTATTTGAATCTATTGGCATAGTTGTTTGTAGGAAACATTTGAGCAAAACCAGGAAATGATTAGAAAAAGGTGTGTTACTGTTAAGGTTTAATAAAACCCAAAGAATATAGGATTTAATATTCTTGACATGTTTCAAGATGCACTTCTCATTTTCTCCAGTACCTTTGAGAATGAGGAGCGCACCAAAAGAAAAAAAATGTGAGGAATATGAAGTTGTGAACTATTTGGCTCTTTATTAAATGTTTGACTGTGCTTCTGCTGAACAGGTCTTTTGGAAATGTTGTGTTTTCAGTTTGAAATTAATAAAGTAAGAATTGTTTCACTAGATAACTGTTTATTTCATCTGAAGAAATTTAGCAAGAAGAGATACAATTACTACTCCAAATCCACAACATTATATGCACTAAGCATATTAAAATTATAATAACAATAAATATAAAAAGTGTGATCAATATTACTGTAGCTAGTGAACGCGACCTGTAAAGAGGTAGTTCAGGAAACTGACTTAGACCCGTCAGACCTCACGTAGGTAACACACAACATGACTCAAGTCGGGACACTTGGAACTTAGGCCTACGTCTTCACAGACCAGAGGTCTCACACCCAAGAGAGCGCTCAAAACCGTGCCCAGAGTGATGTCACTAATATTCAGGCTCACCATGAAAACAACACACGCAGACGAACAATCCACAGCACCGCATGACGCCACGCAACCAGGGAATACACAATTATTGACAGATATCAAAATTAAAACGAGACAAATTCCTATTGTGCAACAAAATAACACAGTCTTCTTAAAAGAAAATAACACAGACAAACACATAAAACACGGAAAAGTGATTAAAATTTTAGTTTGCTATAATAAATGAAGGTGGATAATATATCTAGTAGAAAAATATTCAGATCTAAGTTAAGACGATGCGAACTATAAAGAAAAAAGGAACATGTGAGACATGGGTATTGTTCGACAAATACTTTTGCAAATCAATTTTTGAAAAACTTTCAAACACGGGCACATGCTTTTAAATACGGGCATTTGGCGCTATCAAAATTGGCTTTAAAAGCAACCGTTTTTGATGTACCTTTAGTAAAAGCAAAGATCCTTGTTTATCTTGGAAAGACATGTTTCTCTGAGTGTTCCTTGGTGTTTGGATCGAAAGAAAATGACGTAGTGACCCAATTTGGTTGTGTTTTCATTTCTATTAAGCAAACACAAATGACCGTCACATACTTTTTTTAGTTGTGAGCAGGGGACTTTTGCACTATAATGTTCTAACTTTTTACTCTCAGTAGTCGATGCGGAGACTTACCGTAGCCGTAAGTTTTGGCATAAGTTTTTGTTTGCATTCTGTGTGAAAAAATCGTAGTTAAGTTTTGACGTTTCTAGACATTGCGTCGTTCAATGGAAGGGGAATCCAAAACCCCGATGCGGACCTTTTGTTCGGCCAAGTGACGTCTCTTTCTTTTGTCCCATGGATAGCAAACACATACCAGAGGAAGAGCAAGCAACAAGAAAATGTATCTCCAAGATAACCTGAGATTTGTATTCTTAAGGTTTAATTTCATTTGATGTATTTTTGTTTGCTTACCTGTGTGTAACGAAATATTAAAGAGATTTTTAGTACAGTGTTAGCAGGTGCACTGTTACCCAGGATACATCGGATTTGTTTCTTGTCATGTCAGAAATAAACTTTTAAATGTTTTTGTTTAAATGCCTTATTTTGCACTTTTTATGCATTACACGTGGCTGTTTCAAGGATTCTCCACTTTACTGTATATCTCGCTGTCTCTGACATAGAAAGTAGTTACAAAGCCGAGGCGAGTCGAGAAAGGTAGATCGATTCATTGCTGCGATATTTCTCGTTCAGTGTGGTATAAATAGATAATTACATGTTCTCAGTCGTTATCCCCCTTTCATAATTCTAGAGCCCTCGTGGATTTTGGATACTGAATTCTCCAAAAACCACTCGGGCTCTAGAATACAGGGCATATCGACTCGACTTCGCCATAACATAATCTATATATATATATTCATACCACATATCAAAGATTTATCTTTATTCGCCGACTATTTTCTCAGTCCCCGAGGAATTACCGTGTCACGTGACCATACAAAAACTACTGTTATGGCACGTAGTTGTGCGATAACACATTCAAAATGTTGTTGTACGATCACGTGTCACGGTTACTGCGCGGGCGTATCGAATGTAGTGTATAACGGTTTCCCTTATAAGCCCCTAGGGCCCGTCCCTACGACGTTAATGAGCGAGAAAGCATACTGACCCACTATTTACGAACCACCGGTAAAATGGCGGATAGTTGCTGGAGTTCTCGGTGTCTATCCTTTTTTTCCGTGATGAGTTTTCTGATTTTTTTACTGACATTTATCACAAGGTAAGGTGTAACTCCAGTATCTGTTCATGCGCGCACCCAGCCTTCAAAATGGGGGGCTCTAATTCCTGACTTTGATGGACCTTTTGCTAACAAAAGAGCGTTCGGACTAAAAATAAAACAGGGGCACCACTGTGAATTGCGCGTTTGCGCTTATTTACTGGACATTTGTCCCATTTCCTCGGACATTTTGTCTCTCAGGGGCGGACCTTTTTGCTCACTTCGCCAAATGGGGGGGCTCGTTACCTAGACAGCTTTCTTCGTCTTGGCGTCACCAGTCTGAACTGAATTACAAAATAAACGATTAGCTATTGATTATAATGAAATTCTTGCACGTGCAGTCCCTAAATCAGAGCGGGTCGGAGGCTTGAAAATTTACCCAAGTCATGCACGGGAATTTCAGACGTGGCCTCCCAAATGTGGATATTATATATTTACACATAGCGAACTGATTTGAAGATTTTAGCAGTCAGCAGATTTGCTGTTTAAATCTTTTAGAATTACACAGCAAGTAGCAGCTACACAAAATTACTTTTCGACCAAATTACAAGTTTTTGTAAAGTGATCAAGAGTAGGTGGCCAATATAGCAATCATGGAGAACATTATCCCAAAACCACCCAAGGTCATGACGCTGCTACGCATACTGCACTGCACCAAGCCTACATTGTCCTTGCGGCATGAAGGTGTACTAGGATGATAAAGCGCGCATAAAATGCTACCAGTTTTAGATCCATGTCTATTTTCCTGCCTTTCAGCTTCGTTATCTTTAAACTTGAACAACACGGGACTGACAGATACATTCCATTTATCAGGTACAGTACGGAACTACTCTCTGGGTTTAGTAAGTTATGTTGCATGATTATAAATTTGGGTTTAATGCAGTACGCCTTAGATGGCTGTAAATACAGGCAATCTTCATACTACTGTCAAGATCATGACTTTGTCATTATTATCATTCTACACGATTTGCAAACAAGGTCTTCGTTATAAACACGACGTTTAGTTCTTTGAATAGTGCATGCCTATATGGTATCATATATTCAGGAATTACCATCAATAACGTATTTCGCAAAAATTGTTTTTACACAGTGACACTGGAGCAATAAAACCAGAGAGTTGTATATTCGGACAGATGCTTAACCTTACAGCTATGGCTGGTAAGTACTCAATTAAAGATACATGTTCCGTCATACCTTAATGACATCTATGAATTGCGAGACTCGTTCTGGAAAACAAAGGAAAGAGAACAGTGTTCCATCAATAGATCAAAATCGTGTTAGTTGGAGAGCTGTCTGTATTCTAGCATCAATTTCAAAAAAGTGAAGTTCCACAGAGCTGTGACGTTGTTTTTAGTGCGCCACCACACTTTCAATAATTATTTACCCCAAAAAGAGTGTATGGTACGCATCAAAATTATTGGAATTTTCCTTTCAGAAATACATATTGTATAAAATCTTTCATCTTTTATACCTATGCTCTTATTTTTTAAACGCGTTATATATTCACCAAGTTGTTTGGGAACATTTAAATTCCACAAGATTGTCTAACTGGCGTGCCACAAAACTTTTCAGTGGGTTTGACAGCGTACTTCCGCACCAAACAAGTCGAGGCCTTCCTAGACTTCCATTCAGTCTCAAGCGCCATCGTACGGAGTGGTTGCGCCTTTTCTCTCCATAGCTACATTTGTGGAGTATTGTCAGCTTTGGGTATGAGCATTGTCGCCAATTTTCAGGTATTGGTATACACATTTTAAGCCAAACTTAAACACCGCAACACACCCAGGAGGCGTTTGTGACCGTTCCCATGCTGCAACGACGTTTCGACGGTAATACCAGCGTTTTCGCCAGTTTATCTGACCGGAGCTCGAGGAACTATTCCTTTCACTCGAAATCTCAATTATTTTACGGATATTTCAGTTTTATCTATCATTCTGCGCCCCAATATATTACGGTTTACGCAGGCGAGTGTCTCAAAGCCCCAATACTTCAAGCTACAAACTCGAGATTTTGAATAAAAACTCGTTATTTTCTTCGAGAACAGATTCCATTAAACTTATAGCGCAGGTCATCAAGTGCAAAAGAGGATTTCTCACTTATCCTTGTAATCCATAATATACTCGAGCACAGAACAGCAGATGATTACTTTGACTTCATGATTATCTGAGTAGAATGGAAATGAAAAAAGCATGTTCGATATCCAGTCGAGTAAAAAGTTAGATTCCGAGCACTGATGTTCATCTGTTATGAACACTGTCAGGCCCGTAGGTGGGGGGGGGGGGTTCGGGGGTTTCGATCGAACCCCCCTCCCCCCCGCGGAAAAGGTCCAGCCCCGGCCTATCCGTTAAAGGTGGGATACAGATGGACGACATCAACAAAATTGTTGCAGCTACTGGTACTACTAACTACAATGATAACTAAGTCACTAATAATTTTGAATTTAGTTCACGTAACCATCGGGCCGTACCCGGTCAACTTCGCCGAATGGTGCTTGATGACAGGATCGTGCAGACGATTAGAGGAGGTTTTATGTTACTCATCGGCATTGAACGCGCGTGGTGGCTACAACACAGGGTAACACGGGAGTCTAGAAGTTAATGTCTATACCCGCCTAGATAGGCTCCCAAAAAGTACTGACCAAGAAACAAAATAGCAGAAAGTAGGTTTTTCTGCTATTTTGATAGTGGCAGAGTACGGTAACGTGGAAACATTTTCAAATGTCAGCTTTGGCTGTGGATTGGTGGATCATATGCATGCGTGTACATGTGTGTGCGTTTCCATTCTTTTAAATTTAGAACACGGCGACGATAATTAAGTTCTCTGTAGGCAGTCCTCCGTCTTTGCTAAAAAAATCAGACATTTAACTACATGGACGGCGCACCATAGGGGGTTGGGGGGCTATAGTCCCCAGTTTGTTTAGTGCTGCGCCCCCATGGTCTATGGGCGGTGCACCACAGGGAGGCTGTAGCCACGCATTTTTTTAAGTGCTACACCGCCCATGAACTACCGTATTTTCTCGCACTAAGAAGACCCCGACGAGCATGTTCATATTATTAGGGAAAAGTAGGTCTAGACCTAATAAAAACTTTGGTCAATGAAGAAAGTCTTCTCTTGTCAATCAGTGCCACTGGCGCACAGCCTCTCAGGTGTCATACGAGCAACAAACTTGATTTCCAAGGTTGCATGTTATTATTCCGAAGGTTCACTACTCCGAAAGTCCCGTACTTCGAATATCCACAATTCCGAAACTAGAACTCCGACAGTTTTACTCTGATTGTTTGCTAACGAATCGGAACTGACATGAGAAAAGTATTGTATTTGTGCCCATTTAGTAACCATTTAAGGGTGTACAAAAGCTGAATAGTTCTTAAAACACTGATTACATTGTTTACAAATGAGCTCAGCTCCAATCACTGCCAATCGTGAATCTTTAGGCTAACTAACGACTCATTCAGTCTCAAGCAGGGGCAACATCGGGTCAGGACTTCAACTTCCAATAGCGGAGGTTTTAAATTTAAGAAGACTGAATGGGACTCTCCGACTTCGTGAAGACTGTCAGGGCCAGAGTAGCCTACTAACTACATTTAGTTTCGACCCGGCCATGCGCGTGGTTCCAATGGGTGAGTTTGAGGGGCAGCGGCCCTAAACTAGCTCAGTCACGCTGCTAAATGATGCGACTTTGACATGGATTTGATGAATGTATCGTGTTTAATAATTCATCAATATTCCTACTTCATACTCTTTTAAAAATTCAAGTGCGTACTCATTTTCCATATTCGAAAGACATGCGGGCAATTTCGCATGCGCACGAAATCCGGGCGTTGTTTGAGCATAGGTACACCACTTAGTGGATCTAGCATCTAATAACCGAAGTGTTGTTTATTTTTGCAGGTATAAGGGTATATCTGATACACTCAAGTCCGAAATTCTATATCTTTTCGGAGTGGTGAACCTTCGGAATAGTGAACCTTCAGAGTAATGAAACTTTGTAATACTGAGCTGTTCCCATTTCCAGCGATGTAAGCAAGTTAAGTAACACGCAAAATACAACCAGATTAAAACATTCAAGTCGATCATGCTACGATTAAATATTTCCTTTCGAGTATGTAATGAGGTGTAATTACTCATTTAAGCACGCCAGGTTTGAAAGTTTGGCAGGGAGTAACGCGGGAACATTCTGGACCACATTATATCCGAAGTTGGGAATGGGTCCTGTTCTTTGCGAGCAACCGTCAGGGAATCCTCATTTCTGGTATTACGAATTCCGTATGATCTAGTTGGGAACTTTAGAGCTGAGAGTCGTCGTTGTGTATATATAATAATTAATTATCAATTACGAAAAATGTCACATTTTGGCCAAAGATTTTGGAATCGTGATAGATCAGTCACGACAAAATCTGTGTTGAATGAGCAGCTGACAGGTGTGTACCGCACGTTGGCTCTGTTTCGATAGGCTTGTGATCTTCTTACCGTGTGACACATTCCCACTCTCTGCCCCTCCTGTATGCCTCTCTACCTGCTGTCACGTGTATTTCACTATTTATTTAGCTTCGTATATGTTCATCCACTTATTGCCTGATGGTGAGACATGCAGTTTCGAAACATAGCCAGGGCTTTAATTTGTTTGTTTGTTACGTCCCTCAGTGTTTTGCAACGTAGCTGCACACCTGAAGACAGGAGACCGTTTCGACGCTACATGTACTAGCGACTCTGTATCAAGTTTTCCAACAAAAAGTTTAGTCATGTTTTCAACGAAGTTTGTAAAAGAAGGGCTGCTACCGAACTAAAAATGCAAGAACATACACATTTTTCCGTATTTGTAAGACATGCGGGCAATTTCGTATGTGCATGAAAACAGTAGCAGCCGAACGTTGTTTTCGGTATAGGTACATGTACACCACTCAGCGCATCTAATTACCTAAGTATCGTTTATTTTTGCATGCAAAAGCATAAAAATTATACCCGAGTTCGAAATTTTAGATATTTTCGGAGTAGAACCTTCGGAGGAACCTCCAGCGATGTAACTCACAAAAATACAACCAGGTAAAGTGGCCTACCTATCACTTTTAGTTTCTACCCGGCCGAGTACGAGGTTCCTTGGATGAGGTTGTGGCGCAGCGCCGGGCCCTAAACTCTTCAGTCGCGTTGCGTTGCGATCGTGGCATGGATTTGATTAATGCGTCGTGGTTGATAATTCATCAGTATTCCGACTTCATATCGTTCTAAAAATGCACGTGTGTACTTATTTTAAGACATGCAGGCAATTTCGCATGCAGACGCACGCAAACGAAATCTGACCACCATTTCTAGTGAAGCAGTGAACCTCCGGAGTAGAGAACCTGCGAAATAGTGGGCTGTTCCCATTTCCAGCGATGTCAGCAAATTAAATAACACGCAAAATACAACCGGATAAACAATTTCGTCAAGTCATTCGCCGTTTAGCCTAAACTTTATCATGATTTCCATTTGAGTATGTAATGAGGTGTATAATCACTCGGCATTTTAGCATGGCTGATTTGAAATTTTGGCAGGAGGTAATGCGAGAACGTTCTCTTTCTGGACCGCATCCGAATTTGTGTCCCGTTCTTTGCAAGTAACCGTCACAGCATACTCATATCTGGTATTACAAAATCTGTGTCATCTCATGAACATAGAGCTGAGAGTCATCGTTATGTTTACAGATCCCCACCCATAATTAAGCTGCGCGACAAAGGCCTTTACCGAAAACTCTACAGTGTCGACGTTTGTAAAATATAAAAAGTCCACCGTTCTAGAAATTCGAACCACCCCTCGCTCAGTGCTGGCTCAGTACGGGCCTGAACACAGAAATTTGCCCCATGGAAGAATACCAATCCTCCCAGTGGACCCAAAGCAAAGATTTTTCATTGTCCGATTGGCGTTCTCTAATCCTCAATTGTACGCTAGGGAGTAATAAATCCATTTTCTCGGACACCCGATGCACGTTACAAAGCACATCGCTCTTGCGCTATTCTGTATTACGTTTTCTTTTAATTAAAGTTATATTTTGCCCCGTTTAGCTGACTGAAGAACGAAAATAGAACCAGGCATCTTACTCTCATAAAATTGGTCTCATAACATTTCTTACATTGACAGCTGAATTCCATTTAATTTCACGATTGAAGTCATACGCACTGCCTACATAGACCATTTCCGAACACAATCGAGGTTTGTCACAGATGATTTCGATATTTTGCCAGAATTCCCTCACGGTACCGTAAGGACTATTACGCTGAAGGATTTCGTCGGAGAATATAATACCTAATTCGATTTTTGTTTTAGCCGCGGCCATGCAGAGAAAGACGGCGAAATGTAGCTTTAAACATTGACAATGTTGTCCACGTGCGTTGTAAAACAGGACAAGAACACCAACCCGACAACCGAACACTGGAGAAGCAACCGTCACAGAAAACGTCCGTCAGTCGGCCCGTTCGTGCAGACACCACAAAATCGCGCAATAAATCATACAACACCCGGAGTTAATGTCCTTGAATTGGGTTTCATGATACAAGAGACTCCGTGCATTTTGTCTGCCGTTAATAACTTTTAACCTTCCATACTTTTTTCTAGCTATCGTCAACAACGCTAATACCGCACGTGATTGGCGCTTGTATGGCATTTGGTCTGGGTATGGTCTACATCTGGATGCAGACGCTCCTGTCACTACGTCTAAGGTCCCATGACAAGGCTACCCATTGGCTAGTCTTGATCAAACTATTCGTTGTCGTTGCTGCAACTGTCGCCATGGTAACTGGCAGTATCCTTTCACTATCTGAGCATTTTTAGTAAAATTACGCTCGTATTTGGAAGCTTTAATTGTCTTTCGTTGCACAAGACCATAGAGACTCTCACTGAGCGATGGTGAGAATACAGCCGGAAGTTGTGAAATTGAAATATGAAGACTGTTCATCGGCGCCAATTGTTCTTAAAGGCTCTTGCTCAATCACAGCAAGAACCGAGTTTGGTGTTAAAATGTGCTCATGGCAAAAATTATTCCCCGAATTACGGTTTGTTGTTGCAACTCTGACGTTAATTTGAATTTTATTCTGGGATTTGTTTGAAATCCCTTAGTTTCAATCGTTTGCGTAACTAATTTTGCCACAAAAGATCTAACAAACCAGCAACAAGTGACTAAATTGATGAATACGTACCCATTAACCCGTACAACTCCAGGATATGTATCTGCATGAGTATACGGCAATAATATGGGCAACCTTATTTTCCTTTCTTTAAGCAAGAGACCTCAAATTATATAAGACCCTATTTATCTAAATATTTACCATACTAAATATTTTAATTTTCAACAAGTATAGTTTCAGTAAGGAGAGAGCTTGCAGAATTTGATTTTGACTTTTTCTGAACCAGCTTGTCACTGATTAGGTCACGTGATCATCCTGTTTAATAAAACGTAGCAAAAAAGAAACTTGGTTCATTGATAGCAAACCAAACGGTATCAATCAATGGCATTGTCAAATTTTATTTGACAAAAATGTTCAAGATGAAATCTCAAAAACTCTGTTATGGTTTTCTATGATGTCTCTTTCATTGAAGTGCTATGACCCCTCATGCAAAAGTGCAACGATAAAATAAAATCCTAAAAGCGTTTTACAAATCTGTGCATAAAGCATAATTAATCTGTAAGTTTAATGTGAATCCATCAACCATTTCTCAGAGACGGAGATACGATGATCTCAAAAGCTAGTCAAATTATTGGCCTCTCGGTTCCACAAGCCACACAATGCCCGATTGTATAAACTTTTGACACTGCGTTTCCATTTAAGTTTAAACGGAACCCTCAACTTGGAACGAAATGATGTTTATGAAGCGAGATACGAACGAAATTATAATTTCTTGAACGAGGGCCAGGTTTACAACAACCATGTGAAAGAAAACGAAATGGTCAATTTCTTAACTCGTTACAGTGAGCCTGGGTGTCAGTTTCTGGTTAACAAGCGTAAGTATAACGGTTAGCGGTTAGCATAAAAATTTAAAGTCCCACCAACAATGTCGATGTAAAATTCAAACTTTTTAATGACTTTACAACATAATATCTGACGAAACAACCTCAACCACAACTTGGCTTCAAACAACTAATGGAAGTTTTAGTATATCGCACTACGTTAAAACGAATATAAACTGCCAGCCTCATAAATTACGCTAAAACACTGGTTTTGCCCGGCATGTCGCTGTCAGGCACAACGAACAGCCATTACTGAGAGCAAGAAGGATGCTATACAGGGCATACAGAACAACTGTTCTCCTTTTCCCGTCAAGTTGTGACTTAAAACAGCTAAGTAGTAACGTCAATTTAAAATTTTGCCTTTGCCGTTAAATTTAAATTCCAATGACACCACCTATAATGCAGCCGGAACACCGACAAGGAATTCACTCTAAACACATGTTTACACAAATCTTTCATAATTTTGATCAACCCTAAATTTAAAGCGGCGATAAACCTGCTTTCCAACCAACCAAAGAAGCGAACTTTTGCCTTTACCCTAATAACATCGAGTCGGTTTCAATTTGTTCATACCTCAAATGGGAAGTACTTTATGGGTTTGTAAACAGTTTATTATTCCCTAGAGACCACGCTCTGTAACAACTTGTGGAGTCAGGTCTCCACCAAGAACCAGTGACAGTTCTTTCCAAGCCTTTAAATCACACCCGGTATGCCACTAAGCAATAACTGAAGATCATGAAATTTCACAATGACGGCAAGTGGTAATGACGGCAAGTCAGAGTGGTCTAAATGAAACGTTATTTTTGAGATGAAAGGGGGCGCTCATAATCGGTTTCAAAATAGATTCCAAGGACTGTGAGGTACATCCACGAAGACCCAATGTCCCATTGCAACATAAATATATGTATTCTTATGTGATATCCGCCTCAGACTACAGACATCTTTTTGGGGATACTGTTCACGACACCACTGCATGTTGTGTAACATAAAATACAAGGCTTGACTCTCTCCCCACCATAACATTACCTGTGTGCATAACCGACCTCTACAATTCCACACGATTACAGGCCTACCCCGACGTGCACCTGCACCTCTTGAACAGTGTGGCCGTGTGCGAATGGATCACTGCAGTACTCATGGGCATTTACTATGTAACATTTGCCTGGGACTTCAGTGGCTACCATGTCCTTCCACCACAAGTCATTATGAGAGGCCAGACATACAGCAGTCACCTTGACGAAGTGGCGGAGACATAGCCAAGGACTGCCCAGGTCAACGTCCAACTCCAGTTGTCAGCCTAATAGACAGACTAGAGTAAAGACAGTACACCAAGCCCTGTTGTTCTTATTCCATTTTTATTCAGATAAAAGGATTATTATTGGCAGTGCATTTCAACTTGGTCATAATTGTATGGCCACTGCCGGATATTCCCTATGTGATGCTAATGAAGATCCTTCTTTTTGACATCTGAATATATTGAGATCAGAAAGCAGTTTGTCAGCATGGGGCATTCTGATGATCAGGCACATGTGTGATTTACCCGAATGCAGGAATGTCTATCAGAAGGACCCTTGCGACACCTAGTGGTGAATTTCGAGTTCTCCATAAGCCGCACCATTGATGCTTACTCCAGAAGAGATAATAAACTGTTGTATCAGAAAAATTCTTGGCTAATCTTTTACTGGAAAATCTCTCTTGACTGTGAAGCTGAGTGATCAGCCCATGACCACAAGCCTTCACTGTTTAATAAAGTCAGACATGGACACAATCACCTGTCAAATCAGTACTGCTGGCATTATGAAAATGGTCAACATTAAGAGATATTTGTAAAGAGGTGTGCCTTCATGGTCAAAATCTTCAATCGATGATACACAATGCTGTATTCTTACAGCATCAATGACAGCTTTTATCGGCAATTGTTTTAGTACCAAAAGATATTTAACCACCACTATCTCTTCTGTTATTTTGGCTCTTCGTAATATCTTTTCTTCATAGTCCTGTATTTTTTCAGCATATAGAATGCCTCCAATTCCTTGCACATGTAGCGCCCTCTAGCCAGCAGTTTTTTCAGCTCTTCTGGTCTGGTTTCATCCTTGTGTTCCAGAAAGGCACTCTTGACTTTGTCGCGAAAGTACGGATAACCTCGTGGGTAATCCCGCCCCATATGTAGCAGCTGGAGAGAAAATTGCACAACAAATAACTTTCAATCGACACAGGACCTCTTTAAAGACAAACCCCAATAAATATACTTAAGGTAGATTTCATATGCTGAGCAGGATCTCAAGCAATAGCAAATTGTCAATTCTTTCCAAGCCAAGAAACCACTCTTCATCCGAGTTTACAAAGAACAAGCTGAGAAAGGACTTAAAGCAGTAAGCGGTCTTCATCAGAAGTTTGGCAAGTCTTATATATCGTGCCTGCATTTTGAGAACCAGTTGACGCCCGTTATTCACTGGCCAGAGAAAACTGGTGTTAAAATGCAGGCACGTTATGTCAGATTACTACCGAAGTTTGTGGGTTTATTGTAAGCAGCATTAATAGCCACGTCCTACTTACATTTTTATATAACTGAATTACTTTACACCTGGTGCTCGACATGACCTCACTGTGCCTGGATGATACTCTTCATCAACACACCTGTATGTCAACAAAAACAAATGAAAGTTTTTATTTGGTACTGGTAAAACAACAATCATATTTCTTAAGCTTTATAAACTCATGGGACTGGTATGACTCACAGATCACTAATGGCAACAGCAGAATGAGATAATTATACGATAAAATCTTACGAGAACAGGGCGGACAAGCTCTGTTACGATGACTACGAGTAGACAATGTTTTAAAAAATTGTGGATATTCAGAAAATTTTAAAAGCCCTTGAAAGCAGCATTTTTTGGTAATTAGTTTTGAATGAAATTAGGGAGATTCTACCATAATAAAAATAAACACTTTTTTACTCAAACCACAGCAACTTTGTACCAACTGGCCTAGTGCTCTGTGACCACAAAGAAAAGAGAAATGCAAGACTTCATTCTTTGGTCGCTGTGCAAGGCAGATACATTCAACAGTGGCCCGATTAAAGTGAAGAGCATATCATAGCCACAAAAGCTCATGAGAACAAAATCTAAAAAGTGTGGTTAACTTATCTTGTATCTATCATTATCATATGGACATAATTAACCCACCATGAACACAGTTGCCTCCAGAACAGACTATAATCATCCATGCAATCAATGCACAATAAACGAAATTGTAACTTGTGCTCGTATATGTGACTGGGTGGACAAAAGTTAAACCAGTGCAACTCGACTATTCAAGATAGTGCAATTTATGCCACTTACATGAATTTGTCACTTACACTGACTTCTACATCAACTTAATTCCAAACAGTGATAATCATTCAAACTGTGTTTACAGTGTTAATTCCCAGAGAGTTGTGAGCAAACAAACCCTATACATTTTCAAGAAATAGTGATTCCGCAAAAGAAGACCATAAAAAGTAACCGAAATTGGTGTTTTTGGATCATAAAAATCAGTTCACTACAACTGGGTTCATCTCTTACGTCAAAATTAAATTGACTTTGGTTGCTTGACTGTAAGGAAAGCAGTCTGCATTCAGTTATCTTCACAAGAATAGACTTAAAAACCAGACGATTGCCGCACAAATGAAGATTAAGTTCATGATAAATCAACGTTTCATCTATTCATTAGACATCATCAGGATATTTACACAGGACAACAAGTGCCAACATACATATCAGTTGACATCCATGAAGTGAAGTGACGCCTCTGTGACAGGCTGAGAGAACATCACACCTCAGAGAAAAGCAACATATATTGGCATTGTGTTAACAACAATCACCGAGCCAATTCAGTTAGTGTTATCTGCAGTGAAACTAATAAAGAATTACTGTACATTAAAGACTCACAGGCCATTCAGAACCAGCATGCTACTGATTCCCTGAACAACATGCAGAGCTCGGTGACCCTGCAACTACGGTGATGACCAGCTACTGACTACTCTGTATCTCTCACTTCACTTCATAGATGTCACCTGAGATGTATGTTGGCACTTTTTGTCCTATGTAAATATCCTGATGATGTCTAACGAATAGACGAAACGTTGATTTATCATGAACTTCTTCATTTGTGCGGCGATCGTCCAGTTTTTAATCTTACTGTGGCCAAGAACTGATTTAATTAAGAAGACTTGTGCTATAAGCAACACAAATAGACATGAAAATGAGCTTTCTGGACACATTGGATAAGGAATCATTACAAGCGCAGGTATGCAATGTAAATGGCAAATTCATGATGCCTGTGATCAACTTGCCTCACTTTAAGTGCATGTGTGAACAATAAACTGTAGGAAAGCAGAAGTAATTAAAAGCTACGTGCTTGTGCAGCTGAGTTTACCCAAATTATGTATTATTGCTTTTCATGCCATTTACGAACAACTCACTGGGATTCTTTTTTCGCTATATCATTTTCATTCACTAACAATGAAACCAAAGACTTGAGGGAAATAATAGCAAAACGCTGTTTCCTTGAGCTCCTGCCATTGGCAGTTGTGTGGCTTGGTAATACTACACCCACTACAGTGACACACACAAGGTAATTTATACGCCCTGTTCCACCTTCGTGACTAGAATGCTTGTTTTGTGATCCGGACAACTTTAACCCCAGCCCCAGGTACATCTTGCACTAGTTTAAGTGTATTTCTCGACAAAGCTATGATACGTTTGATTAGATTGTCTAAGAAAGTCACGCACCAACATCCCTGCATAGAACACAACTCACTATCGGCACCGGTTGTGTAGTAGTAGTAGGCCTTTTTAATTATGTGGGGGGATTGTGGGGGTCCACAATAAGTGGTTAAGCCACAGGCAAGGCAATAATGGGGCAATGGGCAACTATCGCCATGTGTAATTGCCTAACACCTTTATAAGATACAACTTCATAAGCTGTGTAATTACAGTCTAATCCTCTGTTTTGACCATTCCAATCTGAAGCGCTGTCAATGACAAAAACAGCCACACATGATAGCAATGCCTTTCAACTCCTTCTGCTCTTGTAATTTCACGTACCTTCGCTAGAGGGGGCTTCTCAGAAATTACGACTTCAAAATCGGGTTCAAGGACCAAAAAATATCATAACTAATATAATTTCTTCATATTTCATGAAATCTGGTATTTGCATTCCTTTTTGTTCATATTTTAGTGAATTCCTGTCTATTTTGCTTAAGTAAATTACGACAGTTGTTGTTAGACAACCTTGCGCAGTGCTACTTCCGTTACTACAGGACTCCTTTCCCTGACGACGAAAATATGGTAATATTTAATTTTAATTTGATGTTGCACCCTGTTTATTCATTTATATGAAATCATCCGTTTTTGCATTGATTTAACTCTTCACAAATTATCTTCATCGCTAAAATACTTCTGCAAATCGTTGTCCAAACAACTTTATTCAAGCTATGGCTAGTGTCAGTTCACAGAATCATGGGCACTGGCTGACGGTACACTAAGACTATCCGGAGTCAGTCAGTGTGTGACTGATTCCCAGTCGGTGAACCTGTGACCAGCAGTACTTCGAAGCGGGTTCACAAATCTGAATAATTTCACTGTGTTGTGAGAATTTGATCACCTGAGGAGAATTTCAATGGCTTCAGACAGAATTTGAAATGGGCATGTTTTATCCGACTATTACCATCTCAGACGCATACTATAGATTTGTTTATTTCCTTTTGCTGTTCGAGTCTGAGCAGGGCCACTGCCCTTATTCCCCCAATTCAGGGGAGTTCTTCTAATATCAAGAGAATTTTTCTTCCGATCGAGGGAAATCACACAATCAGGTAATAGTCTCCCAATTTAAGAACCACATGCTTTTAAACACAAAAATGTAGTCCGACATTTTTAGACTTTGATGGGAGTTCACTCATTAAGTCAAAGGTTAAACCCATGAGTATGAGTTCTTAAGAGGGTCAAAAGGTGTCACTCTTGGCTTCGGGCAAGCAAGAAAAATAGCAAACAAAAGTAATTCATTAATTATGAGTGATGCTGTGTGTTGACCCTGCGCTGTCTGGGTTACACTAGAAAATTGCTGTGGCAGCAAGCTGGTTTTCAGAAAGTGTACCTTTACTGGAAAGAAGACTGAGGGATTTTACGTCAGTTATTCTGATATCTAAATCGCAACTCAAAACGCTTTAGAATGACTTTGTAAGACTTTTATAACTCAATTTAGCAAGTGGTGGTAAAGGCTCAGGTGTAATTCCCTGTGAGTTTTAAGGTATTGCTGATGTACCTTGTGTACAAAAATTGTTAACAGCTTTGAGATATATATGCCACCATCTAGACTAAAAACACGAGGTGTTTATCACGCGACCTCTCAGAGGGTAAACGAAAAGGGCACATCTCAACGCTAATGTTGTTAAACCTCATTGCTATTAAGAAAAAATAACATGAAACTGTACTTTTCTGGAAATTGCCAAGAAACTTGGAGTTCTCAAACAGAATGATGTCAATACAGCCAGTATATTACCGTAATCGTTCGGGTTAATGCCCATGCTCAGTTAACCGCCCATCCCCTACTTTAGGTGGATTTTCGATTTAACCGCCCACTGCTTGGTTAACCGCCCTCCCCCGATTTTTTGGATTCGCCAATTTAACCGCCCAGGGCGTTAACCCGAACGATTACGGTACACAGCAATCTAATAACAAGAGTACACAACCTTGTGGCAATATTTTGTATTGTACCTCACAAACTTTTCTGAAAACCAAAACCATGTTTGAAATTAATATGTTTTGCTCATGGTTAAGGACAATACTGTAGTTGAAGAGGTAAGGTTATGTTAGTGATAATATTTGTTGTATGCCTAGGTTAAAAAGAAAGTTAAGGTGAGTCCTTTGTAAATAATTGAAAAATAGTCACTGTTATTGTTAATACGGCTTAGTTGCATGTATTTGTTACAGTTGTGTTTGTGTTAGATATTCAGCTAGTTACAACGTACATCTCACTTTCTCACTTCAAAAGTGGCAAGAAGGCATGCTTTTACATGTGATGATATTTCAGTTTGATTATAAATTGAAGTTGGGTATATACAACATATTTTGAATAATTTTTAAAACTTGAAAATTTTCAAACCCATTTAGTTCTGAATTAAGCTCAAGACATAAAATAGACGTTTTGTAATGATAATTTTGTCTTCGAGGGAATACGAAAAGACATTCACCTTGCTGTGGTTCAGAATTGATATGGGCCAAATTGCTTTAAATATCTGAAACAATGTCATCTGATTTTTAAGTTAAATAAAAGACTGATTTCTGCATTCCATTTATCAGTAGCTGACTTGTAAATACGGTCTTTTGTCTTATGATAATTAGCTGCTTTAAAGTCATCTGTTGCAGCCTTGATCATCTTTTACTGTTTAAGTAAATACTCTGAATCTATGGTGAATCAAGGCCATGTGAGATGGCTGAAACAGCTGCACGGAGACATGCTTTTTCCATAATAGGTCTTGTCTGTATTATGCAGTGTTTGTTTTGTTTTTAATCTAAGCCTCCGAAAAGCAGTGCCAAGAAGAAATTGACGAAGGCTCAAAAAGAGGCTCTGAAGAAGGAAGAAGAAGAGCGTAAGTTACAAGAAGAAGAAGAGGCAAGATTGAAGGCAGAGCAAGATGCCTTGGAGAAGCAGGAGCAAGACAAACTGGAGGCAGAACAGAGGAAAATCCAGGAGAAGGAGGTGAGTGTGAACGCAGTCTTAGGGTCATGGAGTGGGGGAGATGTTGTGTGAACGCAGCGTTAAAGGATTGTGGATTGGGAGCTTTTGTGATAGTGTGTGAACGCAATGTTAGGATAATGGATTGGGAGATTTTGTGATAGTGTGTGGAGGCAGTGTTAGGATGATAGGGTGGAGAAATGTTGTGATGGTGTGTGAAACTGTGACTGTGGTATTGGACTTCTCTGTTTGGGTTATGGTGAATGTGAGTTACTAAGGAATAGAGAAAAATAAAACATCTTATGATCGGATGTATGAAGTATCATGCATGCTCTGTGTTTAGGAACTGGTAGGTGACTTCAGACGAGGTACTGGTGATCTGGGAGGCAAATCTTAATTTCATTTCCACCATCCTCCCAATACGGTGCAGTCAGATAGAGTTAGTGGCAAAAACATGCAAATCAAATCATACAATATGAACAAATAAGAAATCTTGATCACTGACAAAGAGCTTTTGAAACTGCTGAAATATATTGCATCTACCTGTGCCAGGGACTAGTCATTCCACTGTAAAGCACGACCACTCTCAGTTTTTGTGAAATTTATCGTACTCTTCTGTTGTCATTGTTGATATTACCCATGACTAAACTTTGCTAGGTGTAGAGAGTTGCATGTATGAACCAGAAAGTTTAAGTACCCTTTGTCATTCTGTTTATCAGTTCATTACTGTGAAGTCTTTTTTGTTGTTTAGGAAAATTCCAGAAGAAGAGTTCAGCTTACAGAACTAAACACTGTTCTTGATGGGCATCGCAGTATTCTCGACAATCAAGCAAATGAGCGCAGAAAAACTGCAAAGGTGAGTACTGGAATATCACTGTTATCCAATAGTATTACGAAATCAGTCTTTTAGTTCTGACATATAACTCTGTAGTCAATAGCAGTGTTGTAATTATTGGAAACCCAGTATTTCAGTGAAGGTTTTCAAGCTTATAAAACATCTGTAAATGTGATTGTGTTTCTTACTGTGTGTGTGGATGATCGGCATGGTGAATTACGGGCTTTTTAATCACTGATGGCTCGATGTTTTTTTCAGTGGAATCGCTACATGCGGTGCGACGGGACTCCTGACCCAACTATTCCAGGGGAGATAAATACTTACATTAACTTATGGAGGGACGACAAAAGTAACGATGACATTGTGAATGTGCTTACAAATGGAAAAACTGTTCTCGATGTGAGTGCTAATTATATTTCAGTGAAAAGGCTTATATTTCAATTGACTTTTGACATCACATTGTAAAATCAAATTACATTGATTTCTTGATTTTTCAAAGTCCTTCTTTCAATGAATTATTTCTCTTGGTAATCAACACCTGGTGTACCAGTTGATGAAAAGTCGAACTTTGTCTTCAATAATTATGTAAAAGTCATTGGTCATAGTGCTGTTTTTGGCATATAATAAATATGATATGAGCTGCTATTTTTCAATAAAGCTTTATTTGTTAAGTATTCAAAATGCAATTTAAGTTATTAAAATATAAAAATGTCATAAAAATTTAAGTAGCTTTTTTGCCTTTCATTTCCATTGTAAAGTCACAAGAGTATGCACTTCTGATACATCAGTGACATCTGGTGAATACTGCTACAAGTATGTCTTTAAGAATGCACATCAAAGTGTTTCACATTAATTTTCTATCCATTCTCGGCACTTTGTTATAGCTTATTAATGAACTCAGCTTCTTGATGGAAGACAGTCCTGAAGGAGATCTGACTCCCACGGAGATTGCCTTGTATAACCAAGTAAGTAGGGCGTCAACTATGGAATCTGGTACAGTACTGGTCAGTACATTTAGGCTTTGACACCTGTGGTCATGGTGACACATTGGATATACAGTACAAGTCAAAAAAATTCCGACAAAATGACCCGGAATTTCCCATCATGATGTCTGGATGGAAACCAAATTCATTGTTGTTGTAGACTTATGACCGAGAATGAATGGGAATTATCAGAAAAGTTTGTGAGGTGGTTAATTCAATCTGTAATGTTGTTGACAGAATTAGCCAATGTGACAGGGAAACAGTTTTTAGTCTGATTACTTTCGTTGTGTACTGTTTTTATTTTTGAATTGTTGAGGGTTCCTGCATTCAAGGCCTGCAGAAACCAAAACAAAATTAACCCCAGAAAAGCTGTAGATGTGGGGCATCTGTTATTTGTGAGTCTTGTATTTTGTTTACAATTCTACGTTGTCCGCAAAAAAAAATGTTTGCATAATTGTGTAGATTTTTTGGCACTTCTAGTATTTAATCCTATAATTTGTATCACGATATTGTACCCCTGTACCACATATATGTTTTGTATGAGGTAGAAAATATACTGCTTAATGGTTACATTGGTTTCAAGGAGAGCTTCAATGTAGCATGAGAATAAGTCTGTTTAGATTGTGATCTTGACTCTATAGTAGCAATGATGCTTTAATTTTTTCAGACTATTTCGAACTTACAACAGCTTTTGGCAGAGAAATTGGACAGAGCTTCTCAAATTGTCCTGCTTGAGGCCACAGAGAGGTCAGACCCAGAGACAATGAATTTGCAACGAGTAGAAAAGAACGAGTTTGTCACGCTCTGCTTCTGGGGAAATCTGAGTAAAAATCCACGGTAGGCTGCTGGATACTCCTTTGTGTTGTGTTAGTTGTTCTGGTATGCAACTGATATCGTTTGCTCGGTGATTTTTACTCGATTTTTAATGAAATTAATGTAGTGTTTGTCGAGTTCACTTACATTTTTGTTATGTATTGTACAGTAATACCTGGCGTAGCAATTAATTTTCCATGTGATGTATATTCATTTTCTCCCAGGAGACTAGATGTAAGTTTGGCAATATATTGGTTGTTTGATAATTATGACTTTTCCTGGCAAATGAGTTAAACTTGATATGAGGAAAGTATAGTGAACACAAGATAATTATATTTTATATAAACCAAAATCTCAATTTTGTCGTCTGCTTTTCTGCACAGTGATACCGATTGGTGAAAAATTAACGATTCTGATCTACCCCCCCCCCCATCACCATTAACGATGCACTGTGTCTACTTCTAGCATCAAGTCATATGAATTTAAAGAGGTCAAGGTACAGTTTGAAATTCCCAAACTCTTGACACTGACCGACTGTGCCTACAGAGTTATGGTGACACAGTATGACCACCTCTCCTATAAATGTAAATCATACTATCCTCGGCAGAAAGCAAAGGAAGAAGGTGAGATCTCAAACTTCTGACAGTCTTTTCTAATCAAACTTGATTGATAACTTTTGACTGCTGAATGTACTTCCTAGTGGATGGGACTGATGAGTGTTTGTTAATTTTAAAATACCAAGCAGACAGCTCTTTTGATTGTTACTACTCTGTTGTTATGGTAACATCTCACCAATTTAGGACACAATTAAGTCACGATTGTTAATGAAAGTTGAGTAGCACTATATATATATGCTTAAGTTCTAACCATAGCTAAAATGGCTTTGTGAAAGTTAATGCATACACAAACTATATCAAAAATGATAACTTCTCGTCAATTTTAGAAATTAGTTGTGTCTGAAATTGATGAAATTTTACAGAGTAGGTTGGATCTGATGTCATTTTACACCACATGTCTAGCTTAAATGTGTTGTCCTCGTTATGAATTATTCATAAATAAAAAATAAATTATTTTGTGATCTACGTAAAATAGAACTATGAAGTTAAATGACAAAAAATGGAACTTCAAAGAAAATTAAATGTCAATCTTTGTGGTCTTGCATATCCTTGGGCTGCATGAAAGTTCTTCAATGTACAGCAATCTCGGTTAGTAACGGAACATTATGTATACCGGAACCTTACAATCAAAGCTGCTTCCTGCCTTGTTTAGTTGGCTAAAATTGAAAATCCAAATAGGTATTTTAATCTCATAATATTCTGTGATGGGATTTCATTTCTGTTAAAAATTTTCAGGCCATGAATGTGAACAATGTGCCCGTATTATCGAATTGGCAATTTTCCAATATAATCTGAAGCTTTTTCTTGAGTCACTGATGGTTTCACTGTTCTTGGTGGTAACGGAAACAAAACCTTATCATGGTAAGGAATATCACGAGCCCGACATTTTGACATTAATTCCATTTTGGGTTTCAGGCAACTGTATACTGGGCTATAATGCAGCTTTAACGGAAATGCCATGTATTCTTTATTTCAGAAGAACCGCCTGAAGGGGAGGCAAGCGAGGAAACAGAGAAGAAAGATGAGGAGAAAGTTGAAGGAGAAGAGGGTGATGAGAACACAGAAGAACAGCCTCAGCTGGAAGAGGAAAAGACTGAGGTGGGTTCTGATTGGCTGAAGGGCGGTCACATATGGAATCTAGGTCATGAAGTGCTCACACATTTCGATGGTTATCATATTGCTACCAAGCCTGGTAGATAGAAATTCAAACAGGCCACGCGGTTTGCAAAGAGAAGAGGCAAAATTTTTGCACAAACTTAACTACAGTCTGTAACTTAATGTGTATAATTCTGCTGACTGACCTGTCGTAAAATGTGATTAACAGAAAGTAGTGTTTATTTTGGCAAACACCAATTACCTTGTCCTGGTAAGCCAGGTACAGTCAAACAAGAGTATATATAGTGTTCAGATCCTCCGTGTAAGGAACTATAGGTAATGAGGTGTACAAATCTTGCTCTGAAATTTATTGGAGGTGCAATATGAGAGAAGGACATTAACCTGGGCTAGTGTGTGCACTATAGCCAAGTCAAAGTCCTACGTCTTAATGAATAAAGGGAGGTGTTCAAAGTATTCTTACTGACCTTAGTTTTAGCAGTTTACTTGTGCCTAATGAATTAAACAGACTGAGAGTAAACGTAATCGCTTGTGGTTTATTTTGTTACTTAGATTGCTATAAGTCATAGGTGTGTCAAAGATTGCAGATGGGAAATAGATTAGCATGACATAAGAAGAGTTAATATTCTCAGAAAGACTAGATTTTGACTGGATGATAATCAAAGATCAAAAATATCTGTTTCGTTGTGATGCAAAAATGGCTGAGAATTATAAGTATTTGAAATCGTGGATCACCATCATTAGACTGTTTTGTGAGAGTATTTCTGATGATATGCAATTACTTCATCCCTTCAGATTTGACTGATCACTTCTTGTTGACTTGCAGGACCTCATGGCCATGCTGCACAAGAAGGATGATGAGGAAGAAGAGAAGCCAGCGGAGCCTGAACCTGAACCTGAACCTGAGCCTGACCCCATCCCTGACGACGAGGAACAAGCTCCAGGTGGGGGGACATGGAGACACGCATGTCTGGGTCTGATACCGCTACTCAGTGATAACGATGATTCTTAACACTCCATCTTAATGAAAATTGGAAACATTAAAGAGCTTCTTGGTCTAAAAAATTTCTTCAGGTCTTAGAGATTCAGTGTTCTGATAAAATAACCCTGATTTCCCTTTATGATGTCTGGGCAGAAGCTGAATTTTTCATCTGTGTAGCCTAGCTTCCCTTAAATACTGAACTGATAGTGAAACAGAATTAAAGTTAGTAAGGTGGCATCGCCATTATGGAACTAGAATTTTGACACAGTAATTATATAGTAATTGGCGGTTATTGAACTGTACAGTAATGTACGTAAACTGTATTTTGTCGGATTACTTTTGCTCTGTACTGAATGGGTGTACACCCTGTCCTGAATTTTCTGCAACAACAAGTTATATGCAGGTGACATCGTGTGATTGGAATCCNGTCATATGAATTTAAAGAGGTCAAGGTACAGTTTGAAATTCCCAAACTCTTGACACTGACCGACTGTGCCTACAGAGTTATGGTGACACAGTATGACCACCTCTCCTATAAATGTAAATCATACTATCCTCGGCAGAAAGCAAAGGAAGAAGGTGAGATCTCAAACTTCTGACAGTCTTTTCTAATCAAACTTGATTGATAACTTTTGACTGCTGAATGTACTTCCTAGTGGATGGGACTGATGAGTGTTTGTTAATTTTAAAATACCAAGCAGACAGCTCTTTTGATTGTTACTACTCTGTTGTTATGGTAACATCTCACCAATTTAGGACACAATTAAGTCACGATTGTTAATGAAAGTTGAGTAGCACTATATATATATGCTTAAGTTCTAACCATAGCTAAAATGGCTTTGTGAAAGTTAATGCATACACAAACTATATCAAAAATGATAACTTCTCGTCAATTTTAGAAATTAGTTGTGTCTGAAATTGATGAAATTTTACAGAGTAGGTTGGATCTGATGTCATTTTACACCACATGTCTAGCTTAAATGTGTTGTCCTCGTTATGAATTATTCATAAATAAAAAATAAATTATTTTGTGATCTACGTAAAATAGAACTATGAAGTTAAATGACAAAAAAATGGAACTTCAAAGAAAATTAAATGTCAATCTTTGTGGTCTTGCATATCCTTGGGCTGCATGAAAGTTCTTCAATGTACAGCAATCTCGGTTAGTAACGGAACATTATGTATACCGGAACCTTACAATCAAAGCTGCTTCCTGCCTTGTTTAGTTGGCTAAAATTGAAAATCCAAATAGGTATTTTAATCTCATAATATTCTGTGATGGGATTTCATTTGTGTTAAAAAATTTCAGGCCGTGACTGTGAACAATGTGCCCGTATTATCGAATTGGCAATTTTCCATATTATAATCTGAAGCGTTTTCTTGAGTCACTGATGGTTTCACTGTTCTTGGTGGTAACGGAAACAAAACCTTATCATGGTAAGGAATATCACGAGCCCGACATTTTGACATTAATTCCATTTTGGGTTTCAGGCAACTGTATACTGGGCTATAATGCAGCTTTAACTGAAATGCTATGTATTCTTTATTTCAGAAGAACAGCCTGAAGGGGAGGCAAGCGAGGAAACAGAGAAGAAAGATGAGGAGAAAGTTGAAGGAGAAGAGGGTGATGAGAGGACAGAAGAACAGCCTCAGCTGGAAGAGGAGAAGACTGAGGTGGGTTCTGATTGGCTGAAGGGGGGGTCACATGGAATCTAGGTCATGAAGTGCTCTTCTCGCATATCGTGGCTCATTTCGATGGTTAACATAATTGCTACGAAGCCTGGTAGATAAAAATTCAAAATATTCAAGTAATTACCCTGTCCTGGTAAGCCAGGTGCAGTCAAACAATAGTGTATGCTGTTCAGATCCTGCGTGTAAGGAACTATGGGTAATGAGGTGTACAAGTCTTGCTCTGAAATTTACTGGAGGTGCAATATGAGAGAAGGACATTAACCTGGGCTAGTGTGTGCACTATAGCCAAGTCAAAGTCTTACGTCTTAATGAATAAAGGGAGGTGTTTGAAGTATTGTTACTCCTTAGTTTTAGCAGTTTACTTGTGCCTAATGAATTTAACAGACTGACAGTAAAAGTAATCGCTTATGGTTTATCTTGTTACTTAGATTGCTATAAGTCATAGGTGTGTCAAAGATTGCAGATGGGAAATAGATTAGCATGACATAAGAAGAGTTGATATTCTCAGAAAGACTAGATTTTGACTGGTTTTGATAATCAAAGATTAAAAATTTCTGTTTCGTTGTGATGCAAAAATGGCTGAGAATTATAAGTATTTGAAATTGTGGATCATCATCATTAGACTGACTTGCAAGATATCATTACGCTTAATCGTCGTGGAGACCGTCCGGAGTTGGTATATGGTGCAACTTCTCGGGGACGGTCTGGGGTCTACAGAAAACCACAGTTCAACTGTGAGTCTACACCAATGTGATAAACGAGAGTAGTTCTACTTGCTGCATCAGCTGCTGGTATGCTTATCTCTTTTATAACACACAATGTGCGACTGGGCAAAGCATTTTCAAAATAATGTGGATAAATCAGTGGACTGTGAGACCCCTGAGGTCCGTGTCAAGTCCTCACGGCAATTTTACGTTATGATTTCTGACAACACGCAATTTACTTCATCCCTTCAGATTTGACTGATCACTTCTTGTTGACTTACAGGACCTCATGGCCATGCTGCACAAGAAGGATGATGAGGAAGAGGAGAAGCCAGCGGAGCCTGAACCTGAACCTGAACCTGAGCCTGACCCCATCCCTGACGACGAGGAACAAGCTCCAGGTGGGGGGACATGGAGACACGCATGTCTGGGTCTGATACCGCTACTCAGTGATAACAATGATTCTTAACACTCCATCTTAATGAAAATTGGAAACATTAAAGAGCTTCTTGGTCTAAAAAAATTCTTCAGGTCTTAGAGATTCAGTACATGCCAAAAGTATTCTGATAAAATAACCCTGATTTCCCTTTATGACATCTGGGCAGAAGCTGAATTCTTCATCTGTGTAGCCTAGCTTCCCTTAAATAACTGATAATGAAAGAAAATTAACATTAAAATTAATATTAACATTAACATTAAAATTAACATTAAAATTAACATTAAAATTAACATTAAAATTAACATTAAAATTAACATTAAAATTAACATTAAAATTAACATTAAAATTAACATTAAAGTTAGTAAGGTGGCATCGCCATTATCGAACTAGAATTTTGACACAGTAATTATTTAGTAATTGGCGATTATTGAACTGTAATGACGGGGTACGTAAACTGTATTTTGTCGGAATACTTTATGTTCTGTACTGAATGGGTGTACGGCCTGTCCTGAATTTTCTGCAACAACAAGTTATATGCAGGTGACATCGTGTGATTGAAATTCTAACTGTGTAAACATTAGTTCAAATATGTTGAGGGCTTGTGTATAATAGTGCTTTTGTAAATTAGCACGTTGATAAGAATTAGAAGTCTTCTTTCATGCTATACGTAGGTCACGTGATATGACCAACAGATGGCGTGTAAGAAGATCTATGATTTTGACTTGTTTTGAGGATTTGTTATTGCTTTCTTCTCGAATTAAGACGGCATATTAGTTTGGCCTGACATATATTTAGATCATATTAATAGGCTTGCATGAAACCACTGAAATTTGCTGCATCAGATGAGACTTTTCAATATTATATTGTTTTCAGCCGTGCAGTGCAAACTTATCGTATGGTGAAATTGTCCGAGAAGCCATACACAATTTTAATCTGTATTCTTCAGAGCCCGAAGAGTGGGAAGACTTTGATGGAGACGAAGATGNTGTATTTTCATAGGTCTTCAGGTGTATACTTTGTGTTACTTCGTGACTATGAAGGAAAAGTTCCAAGTAGAAATTTGTTTCTGGCATTCTAATGCTGTTCTAATCTCGTATGTTGGTAAATTTGTTTTTAATTCTATGTTTCTGTGGTGCTTTAAGCAACTGGTGTATAGGATGTGCTTGTATTATGAAGATCACTCACATTTTGCCCCTAGCCAATTGAGGAGACAATGACCATGCCTTTCCATTTTGCAAAGTACAACATACTACATAATATGCCCTCTACTGGCCACTTTATGGTACCAATAAATATAACCCTAGAAGGATAACGTATGTGGTGCAATTGTGGGCGCATTTCAACGCTCTGCGTTGCTCTTGTTTTGAGGATTTGTTATTGCTTTCTTCTCGAATTAAGACAGCATATTAGTTTGGCCTGACATATCTTTAGATCATATTAATAGGATTGCATGAAACCACTGAAATTTGCTGCATCAGATTAGACTTTTCAATTATATTGTTTTCAGCTGTGCAGTGCAAACTTATCGTATGGTGAAATTGTCCGAGAAGCCATACACAATTTTAATCTGTATTCTTCAGAGCCCGAAGAGTGGGAAGACTTTGATGGAGACGAAGATGCTGTAGATCTACGATCATATTCGCCTGTAGGTGGCGTCATGTACTTGCACTTGCTTCACTTACCACCTCAGCCAAAGAACGTTCGGAACTGGGTCATTACACAATGTAAGTACTAAGTTTAATAAGAACATTTTTCTGTACAAAAGTGTTTGCGTAATTTCCCATGAATTTCTTAATCATCGACAAATATTCAAAATCACAATCATAGATCTCACATGTTTAGAAAGCTGTTCGATTTCAGAGTTTTTTAAAATTAAGAAATTATAATTTTTCACCCAAATTAATCCCCAATCTTCCAGTCAATTTACTGACTTTATTGCATTAAAAATTAACTGAACTGTCTCACTTAAAGGGGAAATTAAGCCGCTTTGATCCTACGTTTAAGGAAAATACAGATCCATTATTATCTTGCAGAGACATTTTCCATGTTATCATAGTTGCTTTGCCATTAGGCTCATCGGCATCTGTGTGGAACACAGCTCTTGTATGCGGAACTTAGGCGCATGTGCCAACATGCAAACCACTTGAGTAAAAAAGCTGCGAAAAAAGACATGACTATTTCAGATATAGGCACATGGCCTTAAAGTTGCAGCAATGCGGTAATACAAAATTCTTTTTGAATGTATGCCAAGGAACTCCAAAGATACTAAGGCAAACGTACAAAATTGCCATTAGGAGGTACAGCAGTAGTCAAAACGTGTGTGCCCGTATGCAAATTATTGTTTTGGCCTATGCATTGGACATTATGTGGGCTTGTATGCGAAACATAGGCGCATGCGCAAAAAAGGGAACCACAAAAAGGCCGCGAAAAATGGCAATATTTTGGATATTGGTCCATGGGTCTAAAAACGCGGCAATACAGTAATTAGTATTCCTCTGGCATGTATTCACAATCCATGGAAAAATAAAAGGTGACATGAACTGCTCGGAGAAGGGCTGGCATCTTCGGTCTGCATTCACTTTCGTTGAGGAAACATATATGTCCTACTCGCTGCCATCATCTCCAAAATATTAATATTGTTGAGCAGTATGTGAGATTCATTCAAATCAAATGTGTGAAAATGAGCATGTTGATGAAAAAGACACTCCTGAAAGCATGTTTTTTCCAAGTCATTCGTTACCGAAGCTCATTTTTGTGTTCTCTTGCTTTCGGGTGATTCCACTGTGCTTGTCCCCTAAATTTGTTGCACAAAAAATACTGCGTAATTCATTTCCACTAATCTCTACCGAGAGAGAAAAACTCTGTCATACCTTTCTTTCACCATATTACAACAAAATACTGTAGAGTTGACTAGAGTGACAGATTGCATGTATTTTCAGTTGCTTGATATTTTTCATGTATCAGCGGTGACAAATACTATGGAATAACTATTTCCTTATAAGGAAAACGAATGTATGACAGTTTTCGAGCTGAAACATTTACTTGGTGTGTGTACCATTTCAGTACCGGACAAAGACAATCTGGCTTACATGACTTATTTATGTGACGACAACAACCTTGAACTGATTCAACAGAAACAGAAAGAGGCAGAAGATGACGAGAAAGGTGTGAAAGTAAACAAAGACGAAGAGAAAAAACGGGATGAGCGGCCACCTATTGGCATAACCATGACGTACGTCATTTGATTATGAAGAAATGAGTTGGTTTGTTGTTAAATGTTATATCTTGGCTTTTGTGTTACTTTTTGACACATTTCAAATGAAAAGGACAATAAAGGTTATGTAGTTAAAATCGTGGTGCACTTTTCCATTTTTTAAGCTCGATTGCATTGTTAAAAAGTTACCAATGTTTTTTCATCAGTTCAAATCACATTAACGGTGATGTCAAATTTTTGCCAATGTTTGTGTATATTCAAAAATTTGATTAATGCCATCTTGTGTTCTAAATTGAAGAGCTTTTATTGTACACTTGAAAAAGCATGGTGTCAAACTTAAACGTGCAAAGTATTAAGCATGTGAACACATTCATACAGGTCTAGCATTTAGTTCTGTGCATAATTGTGATGTTTCCTGTTTTGTCCAGGATGCCAGACAATGTTCATTTCTGTGAAGAGCCCCAGGTGGCCCGGTGGGATGAAGAAGGACTTACCTGGCGACTCGATGGCTTCTCCCAGCCTACTTATGATGAAGGTTGGTAACCATGGCTACCTCTTCTTCTTGAGGAACGATTGTGATTGTGGTGACAAAAAAGAAAAAGAAACTGAAAATAGAAGAATTAAGTCACATTTAAAAAATGCAAAAGGAATGGTAGTGCATTAATTTTCAGTAATATGTGTGAATGTGAACTTACTGCGATAACTTATGTGAGCTCAGGTATCAGGACTTGATCTGAAAGTTTTAACAGTGCCTGAACAATCAACACGGGAAACTGAGTTGAGAAATATTGATCTCTGGTGATTTCTAAAATGTTATAATCTTTTCCAAGAGTATAATGTAACTGCAGATCATCAGCGGTATCTGGGAGAACAACTCACATTGAAGAGTCCAGCCTGTTGCGGTATTAACTGATGGATGAAAGTGCATTACAAACTTCTTGATTGGCATCTAGACCAAATTTGTTCTATTTTGTACCATCTCTTCTTACCATTTCTTTCCCTGAAAAGAAAATTGTTTGATACTGCTATGACTTATAATAATTATGATAATACTTTCAGCTACAAGACTACTTAAGTTTAACACGTCTTATTTTGGCCCACTGACTCTGCTACAAGACACTCACATCAACATGCCATTCCAGTCATGGGAGTTACGTCCGCGTGGACAGAACGCGGCGGTATTGTCAATCATTGCTGCAATTGTGGAAGTGGAAATCGAGATAAAGGTATGTGGCATGACCTCGGACACTCATGTCTGAAGACCTGAGGAGTAGAACTGATAAGAGCCCTATAGTTATCTTTGTCAGTTTTCAAAACAACAATGACAAAAGGACAGTTGAAGTTATCGTTTTGTGATTGTCACAGAAATCGTGAAGGAACTCAAGGAAAATTGTTGGTGAAGAAAAAGAAAAATGTTGGTTACTAAATTTTTGCGTCAAACATTTTTAGGATTTTTGTCACAGGTATACGTTTTTCTCATTATATTGGTAGTCAATTTGTACCTGCACAGTTTTCAAAATCTGGTCGGAAAACTAAGTGTAATCTTCTGAGTCACGAGTGAACTCGCGATTTACTTATCCTTGATCAATGCTGTTCAGTTCCAGTCTCACTTCAGTTGTATTGTCTTTCGTGGCGAATCTCTGAATTACAATTCTGTAAAAGTTTTATAGTGATTTAAGGTAGGTCAGAAGCGGAACAGGCAAATTCCTAGGAACAAGGCTTTGTCATTGTTGCGACGCCATATACTGTGTATTCAGTGTTCAAGGCGTTCTAAGTATCTACTAGTTTTCAATCTTGGCATGCTTAGTCAGTAAACACACAACATGGTTGACCTTGACCTTTTCTCCTTCAGGATGGCCAGTGTCAACTGAGCAAGCCTGAGAACACTGAACTGAGTCACCTCAGGGACACATGGTATAATGTGAAGGACTTCATCAAAGCCATGAAAGCTGCAGGCGTCAACCTTTTCCCTAACAAGGACTCGTCTAAGTATGTCTCCATTCAAGAAAAGGTTAGTATCTGGCGGGAGCAAGAAAATAAATGTGACAGTTATGTTACAGTGCTTGACGCCAATTTGAAAACAGAGGCCATATTTCAAGTAAATGACCATTGAAATATGTCATATAGGCATTGACCTCACCAAAGAAAGTTAAATGTATCTGAATGAAATCTCTTAGGCATGTTTCAGTTTTAACCGCATGTTATTACTTTAGCCATGTTTGTAACATTGGAAGTGGGAAGAATGATTCTCTGCATTTCAACTGCTCTATCAGTGTACAGAAGAATCAATAGCACTGATGACCAGCAACTGGGTAGTTCAATATATATTGTACGTGACTTGTCAATAATGTTGCCGTAAACAGTGTGTGTGTGTTTCTAAGAATTTTTAATGTCTACTAAATTCCCATTTTTCCTCAAGGATCCGATAGCAGAGCGTCGCCTATATGAACAAATGGCATTGACAGCTTCAGGGATGGGGTATAGTTGGTCCAAATGGAACAACGAAGCTGGTAATGACAAGATCGTTGTGCAAGCTGCCGAGTCCTTAAAGGATGAACCCCTGGGAGACGTGAGTAAAGGAACTGCTATTAGACTGTCACTAACCTTTCTCCGATATAGTGGCAACATGATGAAATATGTCTCGTCACTTGATGGCGATTGGATAGTTGGTGGAGTGTTCCGCAATCTTGTAAGGATATTTTCCTAAAATTTTCATCAGTTCTTTGCAATCAGCATGCTGCCATGATTGTCAATGCTGAGGAGATTCAACAAAACGTCACACAAAAAATGAAAATGTCCATTTCAAATGTCTGTGAATGAAATTGTATTTCATGCCTGTCAATTCATCCAATCCTGCTCTCCAGAATCGGGTCAAGCAAAAGACACTTCTGATGTCAAACAAAACTAAAAAGAGTTGTTGTATGTAGAATGTTCCCCATTGATGGTATCTGAACTGAGTCAATTACTTTGGCTGGTTGTTCACATGAAGGCAGTCAGTACAGTGTGTTTCTGTTTCAACTCTGAGAACAAAATTGAAGTTATGGATCTTTTACTTGCAACATTTATCTCATGAAGAGTTTTTGACAGCCATTTCCTTGTTCACTCTGTATTTAACCACCAGGTGGCATCAGCAACTAATGTTAATAACTAGGACAGCTATGAAGTATAAAATAGATGTTGTCTCTCTCTAGTATCAAACCATCTACAATCTCTAGTGAATTCATGCTCTCTCTGTCTTCTTTTCAGGACCAGTGGGCTTTATTCATGATTACTAGGAAGCGTAGTAACAAGTTGAGGGTGACTGAGTTTGATGAGGAATTCTCTGAAGATCCGGCAGAAGAAACTAAGGTATGGCAAGACATGTTGAAGACATTAGAAATTGTTGTATAAGTGAATTATACAATTTAACCACAAAGCTGTTGTAACTTGTCATGTCCCGAGTACATTCATGGATTTCACTTGAAATGTTTCCAACATTCGACAAGGGGATCATGTCACGATCTTAGTACAGTGCAAGGATTCTTAATTGTTACTTCTATAATTCATAGAATAATTTCGTCAGGTTTTGGAATATGGAATACAATGTTATATTTATAATAAAACAAAATGTAGTTCTCAATTTTGGTTATTTTAGATTCAGCCCATGTACTTTTGAGCATTCAAACAATTTGTTGCTCGCAACATCTGTATTACCAGTAGTCAAATTTTGAAACAAAGTTGAGTACTAATGTCATTAAACAACTTTCTAATTATATCTGTCCCGCTATTTCTAACAACAGGGCAGTACCAGGTCTCTAGGTCCTCTTCTCAATTTTAACTATACAGTAATAAACAGCGATCAGTGCAATGGGCACGTCTGAGTGCCCTGTGCACCTCTGGTACACATGCCAGGCTACCTGCAATTTTTTTGCCCCCACGAAAATGCTTTAGCTCTATTTTTCATATTTTTAGAATTAACGTAATCTTTACATGAAGATGAAAATCAAAGTTGTGTATGCTTTTTGTGTTCGTTTCAGTTTCACGCGGATATGTATCACATGGCCGAGGAGATTATGTCACTCAAGGGCATGGCTCAAGTCCGCGACTCAAACTACCATTTCTTCAACGCTGTGTTGACTATGCTGCAAGCCACGCGCTTATTTGTTTACTCTTAAAATTTTATATACCCGGTAACTATGGTTTCAATCGTTCATTGTATTAGCACATCTTATTTTTTCGAATCTGAAAATTCTGCAGTAATTTTGCAACAACTGAGAACATTTGATGAACGAAGTTATGAGATGTTTCTTGTCAAGGACTTTTCACCCTTTTCTGGACATACAGCGTTTCAAGCTGGTCCAATCACTCTAATTTTTCACTCAATCTATACTGTAATTAACGTCTGCTATTGATCATAGCTGAATGTGATGATAATACCAAATTTTTGTCAACAAACAAGTTTAATTCAATCCTACTTCCAGTCATTCCAGTGTCACAATGTATATAGCTGTAATATTTGTACACACTGTAAATAAATGTGAATTGAAAACCTACACTAGATTTGCAAATTCACAGCAAAGCTCCCCGTGGTACACTTTAAATTAACACAGTCTATTATCCATAGCTCACGCAAAGCTCATCTCAGTTTCTAAACAAATGTCCTTGATTAGCCCTGGGCTAGGGGCGGTGGTGACGGGGTGGGGAATTCACCAACGTCGGCTTCGTAGTAGTTGTATCTCCTGTAAGGCCGAATCTCGTACGCAGCTCTGTCTATAATGCTGGTCAATTTGTCTACTCCCAGATCAGCTATTGTCGGACAGCCAGTGAGAACATCGGTTATATATTCCTGCAATAATCGTAAAGATTTTTCAAACCATTTACAACAAAAATGACAACATGTTTAGTATTAAGATATTCGGACAAATGTGCAACATCTACAAAAAATAGCCAACGCGCATGTTAAAAGCTGAAAGCACACTGCATTTTGGTGCTAACTTTGTAGGTTTCTTCGGCAAATGGTGCAAGAAAATGGATTTTCGAGTAAATGTGACAATCTGTATGCGCACACAACATAAAATTACTATCACCGGTTATGTAAAGGTGATCTGCATTTGTAACTTGCCAGACACTACGCTATGTTCAAATTCAAAACAAGTACAGACATTCCTTCAGGCCTAGAAATGCATGATTGAGACATGACTGAGCCGTGCAAAGGACAAAGTGCAGTTAAAATCAATACAAATGGCATGGAAAAGATTTTTGTTTGGGTATCTAAATTCCAAGCATGATCAGAATAGACAAGCTGCCAGTAAACACCAAAATGAAAGTAAAAAAATCATAAAATCTCATCCCTGGACTCCACACAAACAACAAAAATACTTGCACCAACATTGCATAAAGTGGCATTTTCAAACTCGGTGCTAGATTCTCAATACGTACCCGCTCAATTCTGTCTTTACAAAATGTCGGCTCGTATGGTTTCATGGCCATAATGGCTGCCTTCAGCCTGTAATGTGAACAACACTGGTGATCATTTGCAAACATTGTTAAGTCTGGTCTGCACGCCACCTATTGGCCACAGCACACAACCCTTAGTACTGAAGGGCAGTAGTGATAATTCACATCATGTTCTCTGTACCTAAATATTGTCAAATTGTGAGATGAGACCAACAATTGATGTGAAGGTGAGTCAAAAAAGTCCTGTTTACATCTCCACATCAAAATAAAGTTATTTGCCCAGTTGTAAAAAGATCTCGAGACATCAAAGCTTCTAAAAACACTTGCTGAAGTACTAAAATTTGATGAAAACACTATTTTTTTCTCTAAAAACACCAATAATAGTTTTTCAAAACAGAACCAAAAACAGAAGTGGAGGTCATGACCACGATTTACTGGAAAACAAACATAATTCCCGGAATGGGTTACTCTTATGGTATTTGAATATTTTAGAAACAGGATATAAACAATTGATCACGGATCACTTGACAGTTGCAGACATGTTTAAATAGTTCCAAATTTTCTCCGAGTTTATCATTGCACTACCCGTTTTTGTGTTATGAAAAATGCCACTACCAAAATCCCAACAGCTTGTTTACCTACAAATTTTAAAACGCCAATAACAAAATTCTAGATATCTAAAACTGATTTTAGAGGAAATCAAGCCTGTCCAACTCATTTTTTACACTGGTACTCGGTATTAGTCTGAAATAACGTGCCCGCATTTTGAGAACCAGTTTTCTCCACTAAATAACGAGCATCAAACTGGTTCTCAAATTACGCAGTAAGCCTATCCAAAGGCCAGGATAAATGTTGGTAATCACAAGCCCCTCCCACCATTTATGATACGCACCAGAAGCAAGGATAAATGTTGATCTCAAGCCCCTCCCAATACATGTGATCCTCACCAAAAGCCAAGATCAATGTTGATCTCAAGACCCTTCCACTACGTGTGGTTCACCAGAAGCAATGAAATTTTTGCGATGATCTTTAGGTTCTGGTAATACCCATTAGAAGCCAGCAAAATGTTGGTGATATCCAACCCCACCTGCATGTGTAGCACTTGTGAGAACTAGGACACATTTTGGTGAACTAAAGCCCCTCCCACTATATGCAATACTCACCAGAAGCCAGGGAAAATGTTGGTTATCTCTATTTCCTCCCACCTCATGTGCTTGTATAAGTAATCTACTAAGTCAGCCAACACAAAGCGCTCTGGTCTGAAACCAAATCAAACCAGCTGATGACTGGCTAAAACAAACCTACCTCGATGTTTGCTTTGTGAATACAAAGAACAGAAACAGCAAAATAGTTAGTTACCATTGACAATGTTGTTGAACAAAATAAAAAGGTGTCCTCTGTTTTTGGACTTGTGTATGTGACAGTATTCTCGCTACAAAACAGATTCACAAGCTGTATATTTCACAGCTGATGACCAAAATAGCTCACAAGAAATCACAGTAGCATGCACAACAGGGAAGAAATATATACCGCATAATTCATAGCACGTCATTGGCTACAAAATTCTAAAGAAGAGACTGGACTAGAACTACTCACCCTGCTATTTCAAATGTCTTGCCAGCAGCATCGACATCCTGGACAGCATTGATAACAGCCTGAGCAACGTCTGACACCTGGAGGATAAAACGGACAACTCAGTTATGATGCTATGTTCAGTGCGTCAATAACTGACATTTTACAAGGTTTCCAGTCATCTCGTGTTCCATATTACATGGATTTTGGGGGATAAAAAGACTGTTTTTCGTGAGTTATTTTTTCCACAAGAAGTAAGTAGTGGTTTTGGATAATTGAATGCATGAACTCATGAGATGACTTGTGGAATGAGGATTCTTATTGATCTGATGAATCTTTGTCATACACACGCAGCTTCAAAACAAATGTTGACAATGTTCAGCTATGAGCCCCGATAATTAGACAATCATCAAGCCGAAGCCATATAAACAAACCAGTGCCTCAGTTTCATATCTACAACGAAGGCCCTTGGTCATGTATGGCATAAACAATAGTAGAAAGGACACAAGACCAAATGCTTTTCTAGTAACAATAAAATCTCGCCAATTTCGGACAAAAATAATTGGCAAAATTACACTGTTTTCATTTTCTAAAGGCTTTCAACATTGTTGTGTATGTCCACATTTTCCAGCATACTGTCTGTTGGCTGCAATGGCACAGAACTTGGATGAGGCAAAGCATTCTGGTACTGTATATCAGTTGTGAAAAAATTCACCACTCCGCCATAGTGTGTCCTTAATTGGTATTATTTTACAGTAGGTACAAAATTTAGCACTATCCTCTACTAAATGGACTCTCTGTGTGTGTCTACCTACATGTACAAATGGACTGATCATACTAAAACAAGGCAGAAACTGAAAGCTGTATGTCACTCAATACACGACATCACAACAACTACCAGTTAGGCCACACCATTAGAACTGAATGCTGGATTGACAGGAAAATGTGCTGCACAGTGAGGACACATTGTCAGTGACTTACAAAGACTGGTTGCTTTATCGTTGCACGGCCTTTTTTCCACATTGGCATCATACCTAGACTTCTCCTCCCTAGAAATAATTAAAAGTGAAAATTGATACAACATCCGTACTCATGATCAATGATCACAATAACATGTGTTTCTGACCACTTCAATGCTGGACAAGGAGGAAAAGAAAACAAAGTCAAAATTAACAAACTTTAATTGCAAGTGATCTGGTACACATTGTACAAGTGGTCTGGTACACATTGTACGTATTGACGTAGAGCCCAAACCTAAATAAACTGATGTAGAGCCCAAACCTAGATAAACTGACGTAGAGCCCAAACCTAAATAAACTGATGTAGAGCCCAAACCTACATGAATTGATGTAGTACAATATGAAACGATCTTCTGTGCCAAACACATCTGTTGGCCTGAGGATGATGGCATCGGGGAACTCTTGCCTCACTGCTTCTTCACCACGCGCCTGTAGGAAACAATAGAGAGCTGCTTCATGTAACAATTAGTACTACAGTACCGAGACACAACGCCATGGAGAACAATAGGCCATGAGCCATAACCCACAGGAGACGTAGAAAACCACTTCTGTGACTGTTTTGAAGGAATTTATGTTTTTGACATGAAAAACTATTGTATTTAATAAACGTAAAAAGTCCCCATGTTTCAAACTGCGTTTCACCTTACTTAGTTGAGATAAATACGAAACTCGAATTAAGCCTTTTGTTCTGATAAAATTAGTCTCATAATAGTAATAACCGTGATACGATTCCATTTTGGTTACCAATAGGAACATTGAAACCATCAGCAACCCAAGATAATGATTCAGAGTTTATTTCGATTGGCCAGCCCAAAAATTACAAATTCGAAATTGGCGCATGTACGCAATGCCTGGGGTTTGAGTTGGTAATGGTAAGGAATATTACGAGAACGGTTTTATGAGAGAAAAAGGCCTAACTCAACTTTTGTCTTCAGCCAGCTAAACAGGATGAAATGCACGTTTAAACTTACACATTGCCAAGAAATTTGACTTACAAACTTGGCTAATTCTGTAAATTGGACATGGAATAAAAACATTTAAAAACAATGAAATTATTTCTCCATAAGGGGTTATAATGCATATCGGAAAAAAATGAAGTTTTCCCTTCACATGGCCACAGGATGAAAGGACTGGACCTAAAGCCCACGGCCCACAACATGAAGTCAAGTTTAAGACCAACACGTAATATAAAGCTCGACTCGTAACCCATTTAGAAATGCTGAGAAGTTTTACTGTAACTAGTCACCGGCAGATGGCTTACACATACTAACTGGTTTGGGTGCATGTATGTCCCCGTGATTTAATGTTGTGACAGTTGATATATCACCATATGCACTGCTCAACAAGTTCACTATGCGCAACACCAGGAGTTTGGATGCAACAAGTACCTTGCTTTTTAGCCAATTACATCCGTCCTTCATGTAGATAACCTGAGGGTCGTCGCTAGCATTCATTGCGGACATGTGCACCAGTGTCTGTACACCGCACTCACGTGCAAGCCTGGCGATGGTGCGAGAACCCGTTACGTGTACATCCTCGTATGTGTAATTCCTGTGTGACAATTATTAATGAAGAAAATTTAATACCCCACCATGACCCACAAAATTATACATTTTAAAAATTCTTGATGATCACAGAATCTTAATATATGCATGAAAGCAATGTTTAGTTGTTTGAAATCACATGACTATTTTTCTCTAAAAATTTAGATTTTTCAAGATTGACGCATCTTCCACAAACAAGATTATTTACATGAAACTTGAAAATTTTGTGTCTTTATTCTATTAGCTACAAAAGCCTGTCTGGGATTTTCTTTTAAACCTTTTTAGCTACAGAGTTCGGCTGTCAGAAATCAAAACAGAGAGGTTTTACATCATTTTTATAGATTCTCTTAGACCATCATGCTGTCAAATGGCCTTTATTGTTTGGTGGGATAATCAGATGATTCACACAACTTCTCAAAACATCCGTGAATATATGACATTGCTCTTCAACCCTGACAACTTTGCTGGTACTGCACACAAGAATCGGAAAATAGGGCAAGCAACAGAGGCATTTGTGTTCACTTTCAACATCGAATGCACACGGGATAAAAAGGAAACGTGAAAGAGTCCACCACATCGTCTCGTTAAATCAATATCTCAAGAGAGTGATCGCTCAGCCAAGGTCTGCAATATAACAGGGGTCTATGACACAGCGCAGGCTTCATAAGGTTTACAATAACCCTGTTTTCTCACCTGGTTTCATAATCTCGTCCAATCAAGTTGATCACCACATTAGACCGACTGAGTGCTCTCCGAACAGAGTCCTCATCTCTTAATTCAAAAGGCTGAAAATACAAACAAATTAGGCTATAAGCCCTTATTTGGTGGCTTGTTTCATCATGTAACCACAGTATGTAACATGATTTGTATGAATCAGGGACAGAATTAACAGAACTGTTCAAAACATTTGGTGAAGTGGGTAAAAAGGTCTGCCTCAGAGGAACAAAAAGTCCAAGAAAATGTCCACTAAAAAGGTGCAGACGCACTGTTCACAGACTTGAAGGTGGTACCCTGTTTTTTCAGTCCTCCTGCTTTTTTGTTAGCAACTTTTTTTTTTGTCAAAAAGTTTTATTGTTATCGTAATGCAAATACAATAAAGCCAAACAGTATAAACATTCACGCACACAGTCACGCTCACATTCATACACAGGGGGGCCATTGGTTGTATGTAGTGTAAATTAAAATAAAGGTGCTAGAGGGGCCCATCGTTCCTCGAAGTCGAGATACCTGCACTGGTTATAGTACATAACCTTTTCTACTTTGTAGTAATCAAAAACAGAATGTTTAAAAAGTGCAAAACATGGTTCTACATTCTGAAGTCTTTGCTTGTGTATGTGGTACTTGCCTAAACATAAAAGTAGATTTATGATTTTTGGTCCATTAAAGGAGCCAAAAATTACGTAAAAATGATCAAGTTTCATATCAATTCCGCAGAAGTTTTTTATCCAGTTTTCAACTGTTTTCCAAAAACTTTGGACACGTAAACAAGACCAATACAAGTGAAAAAGGTCTTCAGAATGAGAATTACAAAAAGTACAACTATCTGAATTTCTAACACCAATCTTACTCAAAAACTTATTGGTTCCGAGTAGTCTGTGAGTTAAACGTATTTGAAACCATTTAAGCTGGATATCACAAGAAAAGTTAATAGAATAAGAATAAGCTTTTCTCCACCACTCACGGGGAATTACGGTATTCAACTGTTTTTCCCAATTTTCCTCAAATTTGGGTTTTTTATATAGTTTTTGTATTAAGTGGGTATAAATTTGTTTATTGACTTTTTGTCTCGATATAAGAATGGAATTAAATGTTGTGCAAAAAGGCAAGGTTATCTCAATTTCACTACATGGCCTAATTTGAGAATGACGAATAGTTTGACGAATTGCACTTCGAATACCCCAAAAAGATGTAAATGATGGAGAAAACCTGTATCTTTCACAAAAACACTGGTAAGACATAAAATAACCATTATGGTTCAACAAATCGTGAATAAAAACTATACCTCTTTTATACCAGTCATTGTAGAAAACAGACTTTTTATCAATCAAAATATGTTCATTATACCAGAGTGGTTCGTAATAAAATTCCTCTTTAATGTGATAATCTGAGATACTAGAGAGTACTTCCCCAACAACTAAAAATACCTCTTTCCAAAAGACATTCTTAAAAATTCCCGGGCATTGACTATAAAATTTGGCCCCAACATGAAGAAGGTTTTTTCCAGCTAAAAAGCGGTTTTTCATAACAATCAATTTCCAGGAAGATTGATTGGCCATCACAAGTCTCACGAACCATGTAAATTTTAACGACTTAATATAACTTTTTAAATGGACCATTTTACAGCCTCCGTTGGAAAAATCTTGGATCATAATATTTCTAGCTATCCTGTCATTTTTGTTTTGCCAAATAAATTTAAAAAAATGTTTTTCTAAAGAGTCAACAACTTTGTCTGATGGAGAAGGTAATGACAACAGGAGGTGCGTTAATTTAGGCAAAACAAACGATTTAACTACGGTTATTTTTCCTAGCGTAGTGAGCGATCTCCTGGACCAACACGTCAAATCTCTGTAAATCTCTTGTATTTTGACATTGTAATTTAAGTCTGGAATTTCTGATAAATTTGTGCTAAATGTGACTCCCAGAATTGAGAATTTTTGTTTTTGCCAAGATAAATTTAATTCTGGACACAAGCGCAATTCACTTCCCCTCATCCGACCTATCCAAATACAATGAGTTTTTTCTACATTTGGTCTCAGACCAGAGAATTTGTGAAATTGGTCCAGGAGATCAAGCGAGTATTTTAAGGATTCTGTTGTACCATCTAAAAACAAAACCGTGTCATCTGCATATTGCAGAAGCTTAAGGTCGTTGACATCTGGGATGCCAATACCTTTTATATTTTTATTTTCACGAAACATAATGGCCATTATTTCAACACAAATGATAAAAAGATAGGGGGACACAGGATCACCTTGTTTACATCCGCGACCAATTTTGAAGTATTCTGAAGTTATGCCGTGCTGGATCACACAAAGTGTAGCGTTTGAATTTAGAAAGCGCACCCAATCAATTAGGTTTTTACCAAAGTTGAAAAAAGATAGGGTTTTGTAGATCATTTTCCACGAAATGGAATCGAAGGCTTTCTCAAAGTCAATTTGAACTATCAGACCGGGTATATCATATTCTTCTGAGCAATTTAAAATGTCGTAGATGGTTCTAATATTTTCACCAATAAACCTTCCCTTGATAAAGCCTTTCTGATTTTCATGAATGATTTTGGTAATGACGCTTTTAATACGATGTGCAACACAACCTGATAAAACTTTATAACTTGTATTTAAGAGAGAAATGGGGCGCCAATTGCTCAAGAATTCACGCGGCTTTTTACCTTTTGGAATAATAGTGATCACACCCTGTTTTTGTTAGCAACTTTGTAAGAGATTCAAGACCCCCCCGCATATTAAATGCTGGGTGCACGCATGGTTTAACAGATTTCATCAGTGTCTGGAAAAGCATAGGAATTAATTTACATTAATTTAAATTTGATGTAATGGCATCGTGCTAGTTTCAAATACTAGTGCCCAACTCTGTGGCCTTTATGGGATAAAACATTATTTTACTATTGTTTCTATTCTCAACCAAAAACATATTACTTGTAAACTTACATAAAACAAGATTTGGCCCAGGTCCCCAGCCAGTTTTAGTCGCTGGACAAAGTAGGGATCTGATCTATGCGGAACAATCACTTGCGTTCCGATTTTACCTACAAAAGTTCAAGATCACAAGAAATGAGACATAAATTAAAGTTTTACAAAGTGAGCAGGTGCCCGTTCCAACAAAATTGACTTAGCTAAGACAAATCTTAAATTTTAGTAAATTTTTAGATAAAACTTAAATTTGTCTCGAGACTGTTTTTAGAAAGAGATCTTAAGTTTGAATTAAGTTTTTGATAAAACTTTCATCTTCATTTTAACTATTTGACCGGATTTGGAAGTTTCAAAGAATGGAAGAGAAGACAAATCTTAGACTTAAGTCAAAAATGAACTTAAGTCAGCTTCTTGGAACGGGCCCCAGGTCTAAAAACAAAAAATGAACAAAAAATTAACAAAAAATGAACGAAAGTGGACAAAAAATCAAAGACAACCTCAAGAGTCAATAAAGGCAATCTTAATAGTTATCTCATACTTTTCAGTGTAGAAAATTAATTGCATTCAAAATGTTGAATTGCTGAGAACATTTAATGCAACATCTAATTTTTCTGTCACACAAGAGTAACAAAGTTTTCATCAGAAAACACGAGTTCACCACCCATTATTTTAACCATGACTGTCTTGCAAACAGTCGTTACTTGTGTTATGTAGTGACGTTATGTAGTGCACCAAAATGTGTACAGTGTGCGAAATCTGATTTAATGACACAGCGTTTTATCATGTGTACATTTGAGTTTTACAGCAAAAAAAAACATTTGGCTTCAACTTGTCGCTTTGACGTTTTGCTTTGAATAAAATATGAAGCATTAAGAATATTTTTCATTAATTTGAAACCAAATGTCTAGCAAACCAGAGAGCATCAAGATACATAGTTTAAAAATCTTAAAAATAGAGAATGCACACACCAAGTCTGTTAACAACATAGCGGCCCAGGAACCCCGAAGCACCGAAGACCGTGGCCACAATACCACTGAAGGATGACCTGCCACCGCGGCCTCGTCTGTAGGCAGTCAGGTCACTCTGGTACCTCTTGTTGGTGTAAGCACCGCCCAGGATGGCACAAGACTGTTGACCTGGAAGTATCAAATGTTAAAGTTGTGACAAACCACATAGCCTTATTATGGTAGGTATTTTTTATAAATACAGTAGCAGCACCTAGTGGCTGTTGGAAAATAACCTGTCGTGAATTCCAAACAAGTAACGTGATACCCCTGTGCTTCAATAATGTGATGCGTTCAGGCTTTCATCATTAGGGTCCCGGTGTCCAGGGCATTCAAATGGACACCATGATTCAAATTTAGACACCCCACTAGTGTCCCTGTTCAGCATATCCCGTGGTGCGAGCAGTGTAAAAATAGCCGGATGCCGATTTGGGCAACTGAATGAAGGGTTGCTCAGAAAAGTTTGATTGTGAGTATATTTGTCACAACTGGGAATAGTTAAAGACATCAATGGCTTCTTAGGCTTCGAAAAGTGTCCCTGTGGCTGTGGCTGTGACTGTGTGCAAGTATACTTATACGAACATGACTCTTGAATGGTTTAATCAACGTGAGGCACAATTCACCAAAAAAAGATTCCGGCATATGGAAGGCCTATAGGATGACTACTGTCTCTACTGGAGCCAGTCGAGACAGTGGTATTGTCTACAAGCAACAAAGACCAACCAAGCCACACTCCCCATAGCTTCCAAGGTGACATCGCCGCGCGAGCCACCGCATTCGATACTGACGCTGTTTTTGGCAATCAAAAGCGTGAAAACTAAATGAAAATTCCTCAAAATGCACTAAAATGTATTTTATGGATTCAAATGATTTCAAACAAAACAACTTTATCGGTGCACTTTAGATGAACAGGCAAAAACTTACGTCCTTGTCTTGCCACCGAAGCCAAAATCACAGCCGCCATTTTAGACCTGTAATCTCAAACTCAAACACTTTTTCTTCTAAAATGACACTTATTCTCCTAATTATGCTTAAAAGAACTAAATTTTTTCTATTTTTGTTTAAATGTTGCTAAATGAATTAAGATATAGATATTAAATGCTCTTGTGTGAAAATTAGGCAATGGTATTGAGAGTTAAATTAGTTGTTTCCGGTTCTGCCAACAGCGTTGTCGTTTCGTTCGACGAGCGGAGTGAGTTGTTCGTAGAATTTACACAATTTGCTTCTTTGTGTTGAAGCTGCTTCCCATATTGTTTTTGCAGGTGAGTAATTTGTTATTTTATATTGATAATTTTTTATCTTTTATCATATTCAACTGCGTTCACAGGCTGAGACATCGTCCCTCCGAATCCCAATCGTCGCCAAATCCACAGCCTCACAGTCACAGGCGTCCTCAGCTTCTGATCGTCCCCAATGCTCTACATATAACACTACAAGGTATGACACTCCCGACTAGAAATTCCACGGGTGCTTCACTTCAGCCCTCCATAGCTAACATAAAACTCAATAAATTTACACAAAACAAGGTTTCAACAAACCATTGGCAATTGTTCTTTCTTCCAATACTATTCACGGTGTCCTGTTCCGGCGACTTCGTAAGAAATTCGCAGTCAAAGAACAAAAATTTCACTAAAAGCCCACACACACTTTTATCTTGGACCGATCGAGGTCAAGGATGGTACGGAAATTGCCTGTTTGTCACGTAAAGTCACGATGTTGATAACTCTACACTTAGCCGGGAGAAAAACTATTGAGTACTTCCATAACTCATCGGTCTGTTCAACTAAAACAATAGACAATGATTCACAATGACCCACCGTCACTGCAGGAGCTTCATACGCCGGAACCTTTTCGCCGGTTATTGTTTACAATCCGATTCCATTAACGTACTTGATCTTTATATTTTCTGAATCCTCTCACCATGGTGATCATGGTGATTCCAAAAATGTATTACTTGTACTGATTGGTCGCTTCTTATTCGTGCATTCACTGTTTTTACGAGGTGTTGCCTTGTGGCAGCCGATGTTGAGTGACCACCGTTATAAAACTGAGACACGTCTTGGCAAGAATGATAACTCCAATGATCACGTGTGTGTCAGAAAACCCCAAAATTGGATACTGCGTGGCTCATTAGGGAAATTCTGAGTAAAAAACAGTAGTAGTCGTTCATAAAGGATTGCATGTTCAAAACTTCTTCTTAAGAAAAAACATGAGTGTGCGTGTTCCTGAAACATCGTCCTCGAAAACACTTGACGTCTCGCAGACGTGATTTCGGCTCGTGTTATGGCGGACATGTGTCGTCTCAGTGACTAAAACTGTTTCAAATAATTGGAGTTGAGTAATAAGATAATTATATCACTGGCAGGCTAAAATACAAGAACACAGAAGCACATTCTGCATCGAACTAACTTCACTTTAGGTTATCTGTTAGTTATCAATCCTGTCGAAAGGTGTCACACTTTTAAAAATGGCTGCCTCGCTAAATGCGTTGCAAATGAACGCCTTGGAAAAACTCATAAATAATGAATAAGAAGCGACCAATCAGTACAAGTATTATCTTTTTGGAATCACCATGATCACCATGGCTAGAGGATTCAGAAAATATTAATATCAAGTATGTATGTTAATAGAGTCGGATTGTGAACAATAACCTTTTCAGCGAATTATTTCTCGCACTCACTAAAACATCAAGATCACGTTGTTATAAATTCCTTTTGCGCATAGAGCCTTATAGGGATACTTTAGGAGGTTGTTGATGTATTTAACTCCTTCCAAATTATCCTGTTATCAAAATTTTTCTTTGGGCAGTCCCTTGTTCAGTTACTAAAATTGGCAACTTGCCATTTTTAACACTGTGCCTGGCAGGTGGCATGACCTATGTATCCTCTACTGTGTCAGTGTGAAAATGGCCCAACCTAGTGCAATATACCCTTAAGGTAAGACCTTGTTTCACTGCTATACATGGACTGTGGATGCCGTAGACATACAGGCAATGATCCTGCAATGGAACTTCTCAACCTATTTACTTTTTGATTGATAAAATACTAACAATGTCAGTGTTCTCTACAACTGAAAATGTTGAAGTGCGCGAACATCTAAAAACGTGTCATAAGTACCCACCCGTTACTTTTTATTTGCCCATAGTACGACTGAGTTCCCACTCTCTACATTTGACAATTTTCAATTAAGCACCCTCTGTTCAGATTAGTGCCCTCCCAGTAGTATGGCATGCTTTCAAATGTCAAAACCGTCAGATTTTCCAGGCTTCACCTGGTGTTCTTCAACAGTGGAGTCTTCAAGTCTGCTTTTCGGTAAATAAAACTGATTCTCAGAATCAGGGAGTACTAGAAGTGGCTTAACATGTATTCATTGAAAACAAGATGAATGTTTTCTGCATGCTTTGGTACCCGCTGTAATTGAAGTCTTATATAGCTGTATATTGGATGTTACTGCTTCTTGAGTCCAGTCTCATGAGACTTGTGTTTTATTCAGTTGGCATGACAACATCAGCATTTTTAAGGATTTTAGCATGACTTACTGTGACTGGCTGCATGAAGCAGTCCTAAATGGGGACTCAACTAAGTTTGCTATTTTTTACATATTTTGGTTCTTTCATTGCTCACAATGTAATCTTTTCAATCATTTTATCTGTATTACGAGCTCTTCTTTGCCTGATGACATTTTGTAAAGATATAACTTAAAATTGAGCTTTTNCGACCAATCAGTACAAGTATTATCTTTTTGGAATCACCATGATCACCATGGCTAGAGGATTCAGAAAATATTAATATCAAGTATGTATGTTAATAGAGTCGGATTGTGAACAATAACCTTTTCAGCGAATTATTCCTCGCACTCACTAAAACATCAAGATCACGTTGTTATAAATTCCTTTTGCGCATAGAGCCTTATAGGGATACTTTAGGAGGTTGTTGATGTATTTAACTCCTTCCAAATTATCCCGTTATCAAACTTTTTCTTTGGGCAATCCCTTGTTCAGTTACTAAAATTGGCAACTTGCCATTTTTAACACTGTGCCTGGCAGGTGGCATGACGTATGTATCCTCTACTGTGCGCAGTGTGAAAATGGCCCAACCTAGTGCAATATACCCTTAAGGTAAGACCTTGTTTCACTGCTATACATGGACTGTGGATGCCGTAGACATACAGGCAATGATCCTGCAATGGAACTTCTCAACCTATTTACTTTTTGATTGATAAAATACTAACAATGTCGGTGTTCTCTACAACTGAAAATGTTGAAGTGCGCGAACATCTAAAAACGTGTCATAAGTACCCACCCGTTACTTTTTATTTGCCCAGAGTACGACTGAGTTCCCACTCTCTACATTTGACAATTTTCAATTAAGCACCCTCTGTTCAGATTAGTGCCCTCCCAGTAGTATGGCATGCTTTCAAATGTCAAAACCGTCAGATTTTCCAGGCTTCACCGGGTGTTCTTCAACAGTCAAGTCTTCAAGTCTGCTTTTCGGTGAATAAAACTGATTCTCAGAATCAGGGAGTACTAGAAGTGGCTTAACATGTATTCATTGAACACAAGATGAACGTTTTCTGCATGCTTTGGTACCCGCTGTAATTGAAGTCTTATATAGCTGTATATTGGATGTTACTGCTTCTTGAGTCCAGTCTCATGAGACTTGTGTTTTATTCAGTTGGCATGACAACATCAGCATTTTTAAGGATTTTAGCATGACTTACTGTGACTGGCTGCATGAAGCAGTCCTAAATGGGGACTCAACTAAGTTTGCTATTTTTTACATATTTTGGTTCTTTCATTGCTCACAATGTAATCTTTTCAATCATTTTATCTGTATTACGAGCTCTTCTTTGCCTGATGACATTTTGTAAAGATATAACTTAAAATTGAGCTTTTAATTCAGTCAAAACAATTGCAATTTTCCTCTTTTAAGAGGAATGTCTCTCTTTTGGTTTAAATTTCTCACACATATTTGATTTCCAGTTTCTTCTTTTTTCATCTCTTTTTATCATTATTTTAACTTTATTCATGCAAAAAACATTTCTTGCAATTAAATTTTACAACATGAAAAATTATTTCTATCAAATAAGCCTATTTGTGGAACGAAAGATCATCTGGAAAATTTTCCTCTTTTTTGTCATGGGTCATTCCAAACCCTACTTAGTCCTTAAATTAGGGGCGTTGCTTGAAAGGGTCCCTTCTTATTTTCAATAATGTCGAGAATACAATGTAGAGTTCACTCTCGATTGGTATCAAACCAAAAACTGACGTAGTAGTGAGACTCAAACAGCATAAGAAAGAACAATCAGGGTTTCACAGGCCCACAAATACACAGTACATTTATGGTATTTAGTCGAGTCTCTATTTTGGACTGTTTCATGCAACTGGTGTGTTCCCATTGTTATACATGAAGCAAGGACCAGATGATGCTGAGTGTGTTGAGAGGTCTCTTAATTTTTAAATTTTTTTGCAGGTGTGAATCGAGTCTAGCACGCAGTCATGTCGTACATGCTCCCTCATCTGACCAATGGTTGGCAGGTAGACCAGGCCATCATGTCAGAAGAAGACAGAGTAGTAGTGATTCGCTTCGGCCACGACTGGGACCCAACATGCATGCAGATGGACGAGACACTGTGTGGCTCTGCGGAGAAAATCAAGAACTTTGCTGCAATCTACGTGGTGGACGTGACAGAAGTGCCCGACTTTAACAAGATGTATGAGTTGTACGATCCTTGTACGGTCATGTTTTTCTACCGCAACAAGCACATTATGATTGACTTGGGCACTGGTAATAACAACAAAATCAACTGGTCCATGAGTAACCAGCAGGAATTTATAGACATTGTGGAGACTATATACCGTGGCGCTAGGAAAGGGCGGGGTCTTGTGGTGTCGCCCAAAGACTACTCCACAAAATACAGATATTAGTATTGTCCTCTATCATGAAAAGAGTTTTCTGAACACGAACAGGTGCATTTGCTCACAGGTGAGACGTTCGCCTGTTATGGATGGCTGGCTTCATCAGAATGACCTAATTCCTCAGATTGTTGCTAAGAGGTACGTATCCGACAAGAACCTGGTTGTTGATGCAAAGTAATTCCAAACCTCCGCCCCTATCAATACAGTGGATATGAGACCTGATGTGGATGACTTCTCTAATCCTTCTAGGAATGACTCTATCTTACAGTCTAAAACGGTGGCAGACTTCCAATCAATAATATGACGCTGTTCTTTAGCTTGCTTCGATAAAACTGAAGACAAACAACAGGACCTCACAAGTTTTCTGTGTTCGTTACGGGCGTTCAACTGATGACCAGACTCTCCTGACATGAAGGTTCAAAAGAAGCACAATCCACTTTGCACATAGTGAACCCTGTTATCCATCATTATAGGCGAAAGTCTCGGTGATGAGCAAATACAGCGGCTTGCGTTCACATAACCCTTTTCGTAATGGATATTTACCAGGCTTGTGAACACAGTATCTTGCTCATTTTGAATTCATTGCCCTCACATTTAGAGAATTTGAGATGGAAAAACAAAGTTTGTTGAAATAATCGAAAAGTGTTAAATTTATAAGTTGATCTCTACTTCTTCCTTACACAAATTTTGAGTTTCCATGGCGATGAGAACTGACAGTTTGTTATTGCTTTAGACTGATCTCATCAAGTTGGTTCAACATGAATCGTCATTTCATGCACTGAGCAGATCTAATGCCTCTTGTATATTCATTGTATTCTGAAGATTTCGTAATAAACATTGAAAAAAGCAAAGGAACTATCACTTCTTCCTTAGCACACAAACCACTTTTTTATTTGAGGAAGGAATAGGTGTTAACAAGGTTCACAATTCTAGGTGACTTAAATCAAAAGCTTGATTCAAGCTTTAGTAAATGGGTTTACAGCACTCTGAATTGCTGACCATTGGCCACAGATCAACGAAACCATCTTTTGTGTACAGTGTATTTCATCTAATATTTATGAAGGACAGTAACAGTTGAAGGAATATAGGTTCCCCTCAAGTTCACTGTTTAACTTTAATATTGCATGTTCATTTCACCCATGAGATTTATAAGCGTCTAGAAGGGAAACCTGTGTTCACCGGTCACACAGCTGATACCCTGCCACCATTTGGCAGTACTGGGAAGTAGTTCAGTTTCACTGGAGGAACACAGTGGAAATATCTGTTTAAGCTGTGAAGGGATGTAATTTTAATTAGAGAGAGGTAGTTAGGGTTGCTAGAATTGCCAATCCTCGTCAGCAATGCTGCATGACAATTTTCTGTTTCCTGACTGTATGGTGTAACGAAAAGGACGAACTTAGGTTGTTTGTTATTAAGGTGATATTGTGCACACAACCCGCAGCATTCAGTGGGTGTGTCTGTAATGGCGACATGTAGTGTTTCGCCGGCGAGTTTGTTACTTGGTGCAGTTTTGAATTCTGAATTAATGCAATTTATGTTTTCAGTTTCGTGTTGTACAATATCTAAGGTAGCCCTGATAGGTAAAATGTTTGCCTTGTTACAGCAGGCCTACCTTGGTCTGCCTTATTACACCAGGCCTACCTTGGTTTACCTTTGCTTGAAGAGGCAGGTTTGTGAGCCTCCAAACATGCGCTCAATTCTACTTTAAAGAAGAATGTGTACACATATGCAGGTATACACTTTATTCATGCAGTAACCTTATTACAAAGAGCCTCCTTTTAAATTTTCAAACTATGCATTCAGGGCCAAATCAAAGTGCAAAACATGATTTTTTCCTGTGCCTTGTTCTATTTATATCTCAAGTGCATTGTTTTTTAAATCTAAAAAGAGGCTCATTTTTAAAATGGCGACAGGTCTGAATAAGGTGTGAAAATTAATTAACCATTAGCACTTTTCTGAACTATTGTTTCTGAAGAATTAACAGTGAACTGGCATTTTTTGTTTGAAAACATTCCCCATAGCTTTCAGTGCCCAATCACAAGATCAAAAAGACACTGTGTACAAATATTTCATTGTCGTATGCTTGATACAATCCTGCTTGTATTTCTCAATGTTGTGTTCAGTGCAAATAGTACTTGCATTATATATTTATGGTAGACTTTTTCTTTCCTGTATTTTTGGTCATGCTAAATAAGGGGGTTATGGAGAGAGAGTCTAATAGATGTATCCTGTAACGGCTGGGTGATACACAGACTAGCACCTCTTCAATGCAGCCTTTTCTTGGTAATAAATTTGTCCCATGTAGTACATTGTTCAGAATGACTTCAGTGGTCATAGGTACCACACTGCGTAAGAGTAGAAAAGACCTGGAAAAGAACACTCTGCAATCACATACCTTACAGTATTTTGTGCACCAAAATATGTATTTTTTCAATTTTTCAGCAAAAATGCCTTGGAATGAGAAATTTCTAGTTCATTATTATTAGGTCTAATTTGTTCTGTGTATTTATCAAAAAATAACCCTTGGTAAATTTAGATTGTAGCAAGGTAGACTCTGTTGAGAAATGAAAACCTAGCAAATGTCAATCATTTTGTGTTGATCATTAAAATTCAGTGGCATAGTAATCAATGATTGTTGAAATTCACAGTTAATAACTGTTCTTTGGTGTCCGGTGGTCGTCAGTCTCTCATGTAACTTACAGAAGTGATGTAAAATATAGACGATGAGTCCAGCACTTGTGACATTTTTATGATTGATCATCGTTTCGTTGCTTCTATTTATTCTCAGTTTTATCTGCAGTTTGTAATCATCTTAGGTAGTAGAAAATCACCAAGCCCTCTTTTCCAGGTAATGACTAGTTACTTGATGAAACTACTGATGTACGCTATTTTTCTCATGTCAAGGACTTTTCGCGACTTCAGTGGCGATGTCAGTGGTCTTTCCCATGAGATCGGTAATTATAGTACATGTTTTGTTCCACGCTTCCTCGTCGAACATTCCGGTCCCATGTCGTCGTATCAGTGTGAATAAAGTTTTCTTCATGGGCTTGAATTAGGTCTAGATCAAAATGGAAAATTACTCACACACAGATACGAGTTGAATAGCGCAAGTGTTTAACTGAGACGCCATGTAGAACTTTATTGCCGTTGTGCAACAACTCGGTTTTAGCTTCGTAATTGCTATACAATATTCACCTCTAGTCGTTTTGGCGCAGCTTAATAAAAAATTCGGTGCCTTTTGACGTAGTTTGACGAAATTCGGGCAAATCAATATCATGTGCACTCCGAAACAGCTACGTGCATGGCGCCCATAAACGCAGTATTAGTGAGTCTTGGGAGTTCAATTACTCCCTAATTTCACTTTGAGCCACGCTTTGATGGAAATTGTTTGTATTTTTTTCCATTTAATGGTGATTTCTAGGGGCACCTGATACGCGATATCTCTCATTTTTAACTCACATCTTTGTGTTTGCTGGGCAAGACCCCGTATTCAGGGTGGCGAGCGCTTAGAGTGTGCTGGCCGTTCATAGTGGTCCCGGTTTGTCCACCTTGTCGATGGCGACGTCGAAAGTTTGAAACAACTTTGCACCGTGTTTACGAAAGGCCTCTTTGCGATCTGGCATACTTAGTATGCGGAGGAAAAGTGTTGACATTTGAGGATAGTTGATAAAAAGCCTGAAACGGTGTGAAACATGATGGACCATTAATTTCAAAATTGGGAGCACAGTAGTGATGTGACAGTGGTCACCTCTCATGTAGGGAGAAGATGTCTTTTTATCAAATAGTTGGATAGGAAAATTAGACCATTCAAACCCTTGTCTGCCAGTGTAAAAACGGCGAGCGCGGAAGGCTTGAAAGTTAGATAAAATAATCCTGCGGTGTTGGCTAACGAATAGCAGAGTCACTGCACCTAAGTGGACGATTGGTCAGTGACACCAACCATTTTTCAACAATTAGTCTGCCGCATGAAACATGTTTTGTTTACGACTTTTCGTCTTGATGGCGTTGATCTCCGTCAAAGAGACTTTGAGCACCAGCTATGGATTAAAACAATTTGCCTTTTATGGTCTAGTTCTGTGTTTGGTTACTTTTGCAGTCGGTAGAGGTAGTGACTGTGTAAATGTAATGCAATTCGGGTTACGTACACGACTGCCACATGTTTTCCATTCCACGGGTAATGATTGGCTCAGTGGCATCACTTGCATCAGCTGCTGGGGTGTATTTAACGTAGAGCTGGTTGAAAGCTGAAAGTATCCCAGATATCAACACGAGATAACATCTGATCGAGAAAGTCAACTTGAATATATCCACCCGAGTTGGCGGCACATCCCTACACTCACCCCCTCTATGGGAGAAAGCCCCCCTCCCCGATACATACCAAAATTATAGCAGTGCAGTTATGTAATTTATTGAAGAGAGCGAAGACTGGCCTATGGCCCGAAGCCTAGTTTGGGTCCAAATACGGCCGACAATATGATGCTGAGAATAGTAATCATAATCTTTCTTGCAAATGAGAATGAATTGCGTCTACGCCCGATGCCTGTGGCAAACAGTTGACGTACATATAGTGTCGCAAGAAGTAACTTATTATCTAGCGGGCAGCGTTATAACTGTTGTATTCAAACAGGAACAAGTTTTCACCGTAAAACGTCTTTTGAAGGCTTTTGTCCGATAACGCCATACATGAAACTAATTAAAATAAGGACTCTTATTCTCGATTAGTTTCCTTACTCGGTCAGCAGCTCTTTTCCCAAGCTTTGCCAGTCAGTGCCTACCGTGCCCCAGAGAGACTGTACAGACGCCACTTGGTCACAATACAGTAAATCTTCACCGAAAGTGTCCATGTGTGCGTGTATTGAAGTAGTGCTTCCGCCGTTGACACTATTGAATCCCTCAAAAAAGCTCACGTCATTGCTACAGCTGCCTACGGATCGAGTTATTTCTACAGGGCTGACAAAAACAGAAAGACCTTGTTTGAGCTTTCCGACCGGGGACGAATCTGGCAGACAACGACGAGAACTGGCAATTTAAAATCTCAAAAACACAACAGATTTTGTTATTTAATGGCTCTAATCAAGGTTAGTAAATTTCAAGAACTCTGTACGTTCCATCCAACATTTCAAAAATGCGTTTTTCGGCGGTGAAACCGGTGATGTCCCTTTTGGTATTTGGTGCTACTGTACCATATTGGGTGCAATTGATTATTTTTGACGGCTCAACACATTAAGCCATTTGATTGGTTCTCGATGATGATTTCAGATGTAGCCAGTTGACACGGCCTCGTCGATCCAATACTGCCGTTGTATAAACAGCAGGTATGCTTAACATGTGTCCTTTGAAATTATTTTCACGAAGATTTTACATAAAACCAAATGGACACTTTCTACTGCTCTCGTGGTGTCACTACTTCCATTACTGCCCAGTATGATGGCATTTATGTGGTGTTCAAAAGCAACGGAAAACATGTGTTAAGGTGTGTATTCATTTATTACCAATCATCGTGCTCGACAGTTTGTTACCTAAGCCGTTCTACTTCACTTGTTCACAGAATGAAATGTGTCGATGTATTTAAGCGGTATCCGTACCGGGTCTGCAATGTTTTGTTCCCAGACTGGCTCGTCCAACAGAAAAGGTGTATGATGACCACCAACACCAAGATGAAGGTCCACTGGTCAGGCTTAAGTCCTCACCACTCTCGCGTACACACCAGCGAATCATGGTCCTCTACACCAGTCAAGAACGCAGACTCAACTCTTATGCGCTGCCTGGGAAGGAAACTCTGCATCAAATGCAGAATGTCTCTAACAATGAATACGAAGTCCTAAGCCAAGCGGGACTACTATAAGTATGTGCGCAATGCTTACTCATGAGGCATTTTGTTGTCGTGGCCACGTGAGGCACATGGACGGTGGGAGAATGCCAAGTGACACACTTTATGGAGAGCTTGCCACTGGAAATAGACCTACAGGAAGACACATGCTTCGTTATAAATACGTGTGTAAGGGTGATCTCAGTGAGGACGGGAAACATCAACGTCGCACTGAGAAGCTGTGGCCTCTGATCGCAGTAGGTGGGTCGACTGTCAAGTAGTGAATTAAAGCCAGTAAGCAAAATGGGATGAAGATCAGACACTACTCAAAGAACACTGGTGTCAGAGCTAGGCGCCTATGTTCCCACCGAACAAGATCAAATATACACACGTGACAACTGCAATAGAACCTGCTGCAATCCAACCAATGACTAATAGAGGGCGCGTATCCAATTGGTCTCTAGAGATAGACGGCTGCCAACCAAAACCATTGTGACTATAATCATTACTTGTGTACTTTCTAACAGTTTTGTGATCCTTGGCGGAAGTTTGCGTTTCTTTGTGATGAGGCCAAATGAAGTCGTTTCTCGTGCCTGTATAGAACCAGACTGGCTTTGAAACCTATGCCTCAGATATAATAGGCAACCAAGCACACAATTAATTTGCGGAAAGACAATACGCCGCGAAAAATCGCCATGCATCGCAATTGGAGTACGCGACCCGCTGGCTTTAGGCTACACCACAGATTCGTCGTTTCGATGGAATTCGGCCTAGAACCAACTACAAATAGGCTTTTCACGGCCTAATTCAGATGTTACGAGCCGACTTTAGAGTTTCGTATTCTGTACTGTCGCAGGCATCACCCCGTATAAGCTACAATTTAATACTGATCGACTGAGGTCTGGAACTTAAGAGCATCCATCTGCCAGTTATTATTTAGAGACAACAAAGTCGCAAGTCCTCGCCGGGGGAAAACAACAGGTCACAACATACATGTGTCAACCTAGCCCGCCAACCAAGACATGAATGATTCTACTCGTCCCGGGTACAGTGCGCGAGTTCGATACTCATTCTGTAACTACCTTTCCTTAGTGCGCCTAATTGTTTGGACACGCACGCACGCGCCCACGCGAGCAGAAGGATATTGGTACGTAGTCTTCACAAAGCAAGATGCGAATCAAACCATGAGGCATGCGAGATTTTATTTCTTCTGGGCGTCAGTGTTTAGGCCATGAGTAGTCGGAAACTAGTGAAATCAAATTATCTCCACGTGTTGCCAGGTGCGGTATTTTCATAATGAACAAAAAACATGGCATCCATTATTTTGGCAATTTTGGTCATTAAAATCAATACCAAGCGATCATTTCTGTTTTTAGCAACTCTCTTTCTGCTTTCTTTTGGACGGGACGGTCTTGCAACCTAGTGACTGAGTGCGCTGTCTTTGGACTAATATAGCTATTATAAATATAATCTCGGGTCAGTAGAGTACCAGAAAAAAATGCTTCTGGGCGAAGTTTCCCTAAGAGAGCAATCAATTAGCTTTGTAAATATCAATGCTTTAAGTAATAGACCACATAAAGCCGCTGGCAGCACAGGTGTTCGGACTAAAAACCCTTGAATTTCGCTCCTCTAACCTATTTCTAATACATCAAAATTTGACAGAACTCCAGCAAAACTAACTGAGCAGCAATTAACAAAGATGGCGAGAAACTAATTGTTAATAAGTTTATACAGACGGACAACGAAGCCCACCCCATTGCACGTTCGGTCCAATGAAAACAACGCTAGTATGTAAACATTTATTCACCTTTAGTATTATAAAATATATTCTTATTCTGAATACAAGTTACAAGGAAAGGAGGCCGAGATTCTCCTGCTCGCTATATTACGTATCAGATCATAACGTAATCAGCAGACAACCCTCACGAGGCCTTGTTATCACTGACTAACTTGATAAAGTTTTCCATATCCAACTCGTCCCATTCGTTTATCTGGAAGAACTTGTCCACATCCGTTGCACTCATTACGTTCTTTTTGGTTGTCGATATCAACATTTTGTCTTTTCCACGCCCCTCATTATCGGATACCCTAATGTAAAAAAGCAAGTACTTGTAATTAGGCCAATGTGAAATGCACCCATATCCGAAATAAACTTAGCGTTTCGCATAAAGGCGCATGTGCCTAAGCAACCCTAAAGGCCCTTTCATATTGACTTAACTCCGGTCTGAGGGGAGCGTCGACGTACACAGCGCAGTTAACTGGACCGTTCATACTGGCTTCGGTAGTTAATGAACATCAAAGTAAGCGGTTGTGTGCCGCGTACTCTACGATTTTTTTTCAATGTTTCAAGCTGGAAATATTTACATGTGCTAAGTGACATTAAACTTATTTTTAAATCGATTGGTTACTATTAGAGCAAAATATAAGGAGCTATCAGTGACGGCACTACCCTGTAACTGTTGACGATAACAGTGGCACCTGGCGATAACTTCGATTGGACCAAAGTTAAGCGTTCATACTGCACCACAGCGTCGACGCTGCGCTATTAAATCCACCTGTTAACTGCGATGTTAACTGGAGCTGTTCACTGCGATCCAGGACCGGAGTTAAGTGTTCATACTGACAGCAACTCCCCAAATCACCGACACGTCGACGTTAGTATGAAAGGCCCTTTAAACAAAGCGTCAAGGGTGTTTTTCAATTCTTATTACTTTTCATTTATACCTACTATTGAGGGTCAAGGTCTACCAATTTGATAGGAAGAAGCGAACATTCACCGACAGGGTACTTTGATTACTCCTGGTTTTTACTCAAATTTTCCATATATTGGCGCAGTGGGCCTTACCGCGCACATATACAAGAATCTACACAAACAAGAGCAACACAAAGCATTGAAATGCGCCCGCGGCTGTACCGCAAACGATATGCTTCTAGGGGTGTTGATTAGCATATAAACACATTAAGTAAAAGGGCCACTAGGGGGCGCAGCACAACTCAAATTCGCCTAAAACTGGGGCTACATGCTGCCGGTCCTAGAGTTCATGTGATGGACACTTTTTTGCCAAATTTAAATATATACAAGAATCTACACAAACAAGAGCAACACAAAGCATTGAAATGCGCCCGCGGCTGTACCGCAAACGATATGCTTCTAGGGGTGTTGATTAGCATATAAACACATTAAGTAAAACGGCCACTAGGGGGCGCAGCACAAGTCAAATTCGCCTAAAACTGGGGCTACATGCTGCCGGTCCTAGAGTTCATGTGATGGACACTTTTTTGCCAAATTTCATGAACATTCACGGGAGAACTTGATAGGTGCAAAGCTATATGCAAATAAAACTAAATTGTCACTAGGGAACCCCACAATAGTTGTACTCGTCCCAAAATCAATACTAGTTGAACTCTCCTCAACTGGAACACCTATACGAAATTTTGAGATAATGAGGCACAGGCAAAAAAAATCGCCCCACAGTAGTTGCACAACACGACAATCGACATCAGTCGTAATCCCCTCAATAGCAACACACCTGTAAAACTTCATAACGGTCCTGCAATCTCTCTGGCGACTCCAAAACATAGAGCGCAAATACGATTAAAAATAACCACTAGGGGGCGCAGCATCCCAAAATGTGAAACTTATATGCCAAACATCATAAAAATACATCAAGAAATATGGTAGGTCTACCCATAAACTAGAGATATGGGCAAAGAATCAACGAAATTGCCACTAGTGCCGCTACAGTAATTCGACCGACCCCTCCAAAAATGAACGTCAGTCGTGCTCATCTCAATGGGAACATATCTATGAAATTTAATACAGGCCATTCAAACGCTTTGGGGGATAGAGATGCGGATGCCAAAAACAGACACAAAACTAATAAAAAATGGCCACAGTCAGTGGCGCAGATTACGTAGAACCCGCCTGAGGTGTAGTCGTCTCCACAATAAAAACCCGTTTGCCAACTTTTAAGCCAAATTCGTCGAGGAATTAACTCTTGGATAAAAGTCTAACAAAAGAAGAAAATTACCACTGGGGTCCAACACAGCGGGAGTCGAATCTGTCCGATAATTCGTGCCGTTCGGTCATGTAAAATTTCGCAAACATTTATCAAGTGGTTTTGTACCTACAGCAGCGGACGTCGACTAGAGATGACGGAACCATCCGTCTATAAATCGGCGAAACAGAAATGAACTTGAGAAGCAACACTCAGTTCGATTCTTCATTCACTGTGGCGTGTTGGCCAATTTTCTCGGTGGTAACACTATGACCCATTGACTATGATTTCCTGTGTTGCCAAAAGGAAGTTTAGAACCAACGCCAAAAATGTAAGGAACCTAAGTACGTGCAAGCTTCTAAGTATGACTCACCAGGCGATACTAATAACCTTTTCTCGCACCCCATCTGCTGTGTTAAAATCAATGTCGTAAAATATGTAAGCAGCCCGGTTCTTCAATTCCTCCATGTCAGCTAGAAAGTTGTCGAAGGTCGCGTCTGAAAAAGCAAAACGGAACACCGCCATGTAAACTGTGGGGACTAACATCTTACAAAGAAACTACGATTGCAATTTTTCATTTAAAAGTTTTAGTACTGTATTATTTCTAAAAGGTCAAAGGTTAAAGTATGAAAATATGGTAATACAAACCTCTTGGTCCTGCTTTGTGAAGTACAACACGGTCGTATTTGTCGGAGAATTTGAATATCAGATATCGATGTATTCGATTATGTTTCGGACCTTTCAGCTTCTGGAAAGCCTCGGTGGCATCAGCGTCTACTTTAATACCACTCTGTAAAAATATTCAAAACTGAATGTCACTAGATAAAAATGAATTTTCACAAACACAACGATAATGCTACTTCGAGACAGTTTATAGCGAAGTGACAAACGATCAGGAAGTGATGAGCAATCGGAATGTAATGACCGAGATCATCAAAGGTGTTCCCGCACGTCTTCAACACGCTTGTTCGTGGAGAATCTAAAAATCAAAATCTATTACAGCATTACCAAAATTTTATGAGAGAAATTTCGTCTTTGATCGCTTTCAGGGTAGACAATCTTCCTTACTCGTGGACTGCCCCCGGGGGTAGGCTATCTCTTCCAAGTAGCGGGTCCAAAACCCTTACAAACGCAGGGCAATCTACGAAACAAATGATTGCCTGCAGTGATGGATCTAAGATATCATGAGGGTGTCCAATGTTTTTCATTTCGTGCCACAATTCCCCCCCCCCTTGGCTGCCGCAAAAAAATAAAACAGCAAGAGCGTAGGGAAATGTTGAGTTTATTAAAATTATGCGGATAAAACAACATTTAAATGTTTGCAGTTTAAGTGTTTGGGGGGGGGCTCAGATCCAATTTCAAGTGTCAAATTCGGAACACGGCGCATTCGTAAGGGAACTATGGCTAAGTATAGGTTGTCCCGCGATATCCCAGGCGACCGGCAGTGGCGCTGCGCACTACGACTCCGTTTCCGTCGTCTGCTCCACTGTGCAATGAAGAAAGTTTACTTAATTTTTTAATGAAAATAGAACCCTGAGTGACGATGAAAAAACAGAAGCTGCTGGTAAGATGTGAATTTTAATCGAAGCCTTAGCGAATCAATCAGAAACTCATAATTCTCTCTTTGTCAAACCTTATCTTAAGACGATTTCCAAAGCAATCCCGTCATTATTGCCAACACAAAAAACGGATTTGGTCTTTTGGGTATTTGAAGACTATTTTAAATACAACAAATTTGTTAAGAACCGATTGCACAAAATATAAAACGTGTAATAAGCATTAAAAAAGAAGTAGGTTTCTCGCGCAAACGCTGTGGACCATAAACAAGTAGGTCTCTTCGTATCAGACTAGGGGTTAAATCGCGGTGGTGTAGTTGTAAAGCACGCGCGCTCTATCCGCCAGGTCGGGAGTTCGAGTCTGTGGCGCTTGCAGTTTTCGCTGTTTGACACGTTCTCCGTGTATTTTTTGCATTTTTTTTCTTAGATAATACTTCCCCTCATTCGGTGATATGCGCATCTGCAATCGTGGTTTGCGCAAATGTGCTTACAGCCGGACAAAATGTTGCCCCCCTTGTGATATCCTAAATCCGCCACTGCTTTCCATGAGCAGCAAATATCCATGTCCCCAGTTGAAGTATAGACTGTATTAAGCAGTGTCAAGCACGCGCAACTTGTGCGAGTTATGGCACAATGTAAGAGAAAGAAAAGACCTGCGGTTAATGAGAAAAAAAGCGTTTGCAAGAACAGAATAGCGGTACGCAGCACAAGAAATATGGGAAAAAAAGAAATAACACCGTTGCCGTAAAGAAGGAAGATACTAGTCTTTTTCCTGCCCTAGCTGTCTTTCTTTCACAGCTCGATGACCGTTTGATAAGAACTTTGTTCGGGCTTTGCCGGCAAACCCAATAGCGAGGAGTCGAACGCTTCAACCAGTCTACTATTAAACGCAAATTCTAAAACTAAAACTCAAAGAGTTTCAGACAGTCAAATTAACATTCAAAGACGAGGGCGCTCGGAGGAGCGACACTTGGCGAAATTAATCGAAAAGACGACGATGGGGAGGACGACGACGATCATGACCAAGAAGGCGGCAATTATGAACAACACGATAACATTCATGTGACTAGCGAAGAAATCAGTCAGAAATAGGCTGCAGTCTTGTTCAATGGCCGGTAAAGTGACAACAGTGCGAGAGCGCTCAGAGGTTGCCTTCTGAAGAATAAAAAGTTGAACAATTTGAGAAGGAATTAGGCCAAATCGATAAAAAATATTAGGGAATCCGGTAGCCTGAAATTCGCGCATCGCGTCCCAGGAAAAGCCGCCCACGGGAGCGGAGTGGGACAAAATCGTGTGGTGATCAGGCGTTCTATAAGCTGTGTGACAGGAACATTATTTGCACATTATGCGAACATGATCAACATAGGCGTAGAACGCGAGGGGGGCAGGAAAATGAAGGTGATGGGGAGCTTCTCCCTAGAGGGATTGGGAGGGTGAGCGCTCGTAAATAATTTGGAGGCGTGAAGGCGAACTCTTCATAGCGACCGGTACAGGTTTAGGGCGAGGGGCAGTGGAGAAAAAATAAGCACCGCAAAACACGTAAAAGAGAAAAAATTGAAAGAACATTTGTCAACTACCAGGGCTGGATTCACCCTTAGAGTGCCCTGGCCTGAGCAGTTTTGTTGGGGTTCCCGAGGTTGATTATTGTGCAGCATGGTTCCACAACAATCAATTTGGACAACGCCTTCATATTCATACAAACTTCGAAAAAAGAGAACTAATGCACAGACTTTCCAGAACAAATTGATTCCAGTGTTTTAAATTTAAAAAGACATTTTTAAGGAATCCAAAGTTGTATTTCTCCAGGTAGGATCTCTGGCAAGAAATAATGGAGTCATTTGTTGCTCTCGCTTTTTTCCGTTTTTCCATGCAATATAAATCCCAGATCATGGAAAGGCCGGGTGAGGGCGCTGATGGCATTCGTGGCAACTCTCTTCATGTATTTATTCATTTTTTCCTCAAGGGCCAGCTTTTATGAGGGAAGTACAAAAAATAAAAATTGGTCAATAATGCCACAGAATATGTGGAAGGAAAGCAACACCAACTCACGCGATTCAAACAACCAACGCGAGATTGTTTCAAAAAAGCAAAAATGGCAATGACCCAGAATGGAAAAAACGTAAGGCCCTTTCATATTGACTTAACTCCGGTCTGAGCGGAGCGTCGACGTAAACAGCGCAGTTAACTGGACCGTTCATACTGGCTTCGGTAGTTAATGACCATCGAAGTAAAGGGTTGGTGACCCTGACGTCATCGAAGTTATCGCAAGGTAGCGCTGCACACTAAGATTTTTTTCAATGTGACAATTTGGAACATTTAAATGTGCTAAATGACATAAAACTCATTTTTAAATCGATTGGTTATCATTAAACCCAAAAATAAGTAGTTATTAGTGACGGCACTACTCTGTAACTGTTGATGATAACAGTGGCACCTGGCGATAACTTCGATTGGACCGGAGTTAAGCGTTCATACTGCACCGCAGCGTCGACGCTGCGGTCTTAAATCCACCTATTAACTGCGATGTTAACTGGAGCTCTTAACTGCGATCCAGGACCGGAGTTAAGCGTTCATACTGACCGCAACTCCCCAAACCATCGACGCGTCGACGTTAGTATGAAAGGCCCTT
>NMRA01000037.1:165886-212281 GCA_002633005.1 Phoronis australis | reverse complement strand
GGGGGGGGGGAGGGGGGGTTGTTCAAAGGGCTCGAATTTGAAGATTGTGCGGGTGGCCCAAAGATACGGTGGCGCGTTTCTTTTTAGGATCCCAGGAGGGACCGTGAGGTAATTAAGTCGGGATCTCAAACGCCGCGTGATGTCATCTTTGGGCCATTGTAAGACTGCCAAAGTGCCTAACAAGAAACAACAAAAATATCAAGAGCTGATTTTAGTAGGCACTGATGTCTCCGGCTAAAGGGACCATGGGTGGCTACTCAACTAACAGTCGCCATGTCAATGTTTTTGCTAGGGTTAAGATTTTCTTGGCTCATAGTTTGTATATTCTTAGTTGAGTTTTTGATGCGGATTATATTCATACTGCGCCTTTTACAGCGTCTGACACTCATAAGTGGCGCTTCACTGATCTACACTCTCCTCTTTGAGAAGACCATAAAGCATTACAAATGGCGGACGCTGTAACAGTGACAGCGACAGAAGCTGGAGCGATTATAGACGATGAAGCTCTCGCTGAGGAAGTAAGATCTTTGAAAATTGATTGAACTATGTCAATGATCATAGGATCAATCAAAACAGTTCGTGTTATTGTAATTTTTGATCAGTTTTGTTCAAGAGAACCATAGTTACGACGTAAACATTCAGTCATTCACCAAATCAGTTAGGCAATTACATCGTCCGCGTACAGGGGCGATAGTACACCCCCATAAAAAGTTACTCAGCTCACAATACAGGGAATAACATCGAATGAAACATGCATATATACTCATTTAGTTATAGTTAACCATACCATGACTCTGGAGACAAACTGGTAATATTCGGATCTACAGCTAGTACAGGTTGGTCCCTGATTTAAAATTGCCTTGACTTTTTGAGTATCAGTTTTTTCCACTGAATAACAGATATTATAATTCAGTGACAGTAGGAGTAACTGGTTCTCAGATCAGGAACCCGTGTATCCTATATTGCCGACAATTTAGTCAGCATAACTTGGACATATCCATAAAAATCTGTTGTGGTTCGCTCAAGCTTCCTTCACCGTGGCATTTTGAGGAAGTTTTGCGAAATAAATCCTGTTGGTGATTAAAAAAATCTAAGAGACACAAGTATTACAAATTCTTTCCTTATGAGGTGTCATTCTTTTGTCATAAGTAGCAATTCGACTCGGTGTGGACAACTTTCAACTTTGTTGCACCACAGCAGAAATATTGCTTGCTGAGAGTGTAATTCATTTTTTCTGATGTACTTTTTAAGGATCTGCTAGATGAGCTTGAGAATGGTGAACTGCCGGCTCACATTAGAGAGGCAAGGCTTGACCAGTTCAAGAAACAAGCACACCAGCTGGGTCACCTGAAAGAGTCTGGTCACGGACAATACAAGTAAGGCTGGGAATGGAAATCAAGCTAATACACCGTATTTATGCAGCTTCCTTTTAGGTTTAAAAAAACAAGGCATTCCACACTTAATCACAGTGCAAAATGTGATTTTTGCGTGCCTTTTTATATTTTTGTCGCTATTGCATTGTTTTCTCAACCTAACAAGATAAATGGCAACTGCATGAATAGGGTCTATATTCATTGCGGAAACAATGTAATAGCCAGGCTCAGTCATAAATTAGCTGTCCAATCAGCTGCAAAGTTCCAAGCACAGTATCTGACCTCTGAATGTGGTGGTTACAGGATCTGGTCTTTGGGTTCAGTAGTTGCGCTGGCAGTGTTGTGCCCTTCCTCACATTTAGTCTCCTGCCATAGTCAATGTGTTATTAGGAATCTGAGCATGGGAATTAGAGGTCTGATCAGAGCATAAATGGGTCAAGTGAGAGTTGTTTAGAACTTCACCTTATATTTGAGACCACATGGACTGATTTGGCTGAACTATATCAAGTTTTTGTCCATTTTTTTCTGATAATTGTGCCTTTTCATGCTCTAAGCAGCATTATATTTAATAATGTGACTAATGGCATTTTCAGATGAAAGTGTTTTAGACTGTCTTGAAGATAGCAATGTAGAAACAGGTAAAAATTCTTTACTGCACGGTAAAGCTATTGTTAAAAAACCCTAGCTTTTCAACCGTAATGGGTTCGGTTCTTTATCAGGTTTCAAGACAAGTTGTGCTGATGAAGAGTTGCACCCATTAAGATTTGAAAAGTTGTGTTTTTTTGATTTATATTGTTTGCAGATTTTAAAGTGTTTTTACCTGTTTCTAATTTTGTTTGGTCTCAACATTTCTCACTTGCAGATAACAATCTTTGTGTAGATTTTGTTGTTTTTAGTATTAAATTTTTGATATCCTTTGTATGTTGGTCACGTAACTACGTTATGACTGTATTTTGAGAATTTCTTAATAACTTAAAAGTTTATTTATTGCTGCAGTTAAATAACTGCAATACTCAATTGCTTATTGAATATGCATGCTATTGCAGTTTTTAAATCAAGCATTTTGTGAAGTTTAATATACATATGAATTTGTTTCAGTGATGTGAAAACAGAAAAAGAACTCTTAGCCATCACAACAAGTGTGGAAAAATGTGTGGTGCATTTTTACCATTCTGACTTCAAACGGTGTTTAATAATGGACACGCACTTAGAAGTAAGTCCTGTGGAAATCCATGAAGACTTGTGGGAATGATCAACACTTACTAGAGTCAACTGTAGTATTTTTTTGCAATATATTTTCTAGACGTTCGATAATTGTCTTACCCAGTGGAACGTTTGAGCATTGTGAACATGCTGTTTTTATTGGCAAGACATATAGTACAGGATATTTTGAACCAAATATCAAATACGTTTTATTACACATTTGATACTACCAATTTGAATAATTTGAAAACACCCCTCTTATGGAGACGTGTTTGCATGATTTGCCTTTTCAGTGTTGTGTAAATGAGGCTCCGCTGGGGTTGGTATTTAAGTAATTGTTCAAAAACTGACTTAGGATTTTGTATAATCCTATTGACCAGCCAAATATCTCCAAAGTATATACTTTAATTCGGTAAAAGAATGTATTTTCTGAAAGTATGAAGCCTGTAGAATTTGCTTTTTGACATTTTAGCAAATCTATTATAAATTGGGTCATGTGACCATATTCTTAGTAAAATTTTGTAAAAAATAAAGTAATGTCGATAGCAAAATGATAGTATCAGTAACGTGATAAATTTTATTTCATTTGATATAAATGTACCAAGTTAGATCTCAAAAACACTGATACAATTTTCTAAAATGTCTTGTTTTTTATGCATTTTTGGATTTCTTTCTGGAAATTACAAAAATTCTATTTTTGATAGCCCCTCGTGTAAAAGTGAAACATTTTAGAAACAATTTTTGAGAACAGTGTATGAAGCATGGTATCTGAAAGTTTCATGTGGATTCAAGCAGCTATTTCTAAGACTGTATGATGGGCTTACAAGTGTAGAAAGCTTGAAGTGAAGCATCACTATAGCAACGTTACATTATTCCCATTTGGTTCTCTTGCAGAAACTTTCGGAGAAGTATTTTGGAACGAAGTTTGTCAAAATTAACGTGGACTCCGCTCCTTTTTTAGTAAAGCGGCTAAATGTCCGAGTCCTGCCACTTCTCCTGTGCATTCTGAAGGAAGATGTGAAAGACAGGCGAGTACTATCCTACACTTTTTTGTCAGGGTAAATGCCCATTTTCGGGTTCACATATGCATGCTAAGTTTCAAAATTTCCCATCCTAAATACCCATGATCGGTTATACGAATATCTGTGATTGATACATCTGTATATTCAATTCTAAAAAACGTCTTTAAGGTTGCTCATTTCAGTTTCTGAAAGGCACCCCTTAAATATCCCAGCTACTTCGTATGAAGTTGAAGTATCTTTCAGCTTAGAACACTTTTTGGCGTTCTAAACAAATTAAGAGACTGTGTGCCTGGGTAGAAATTGCTGAACACTCTCTACTTATCTTTGCATCCTTGAAGTCTTTATGTGGTGTTGTTTCTTTGTTCAAACTATGCAGTTGAGAATAAGAGAGGTTCCTTTCTTAGGAATTATATGTGGATTTAAGGATGTATGAGTGACAAAAAATGCCTCAGGAATTGCTCGCAACATTGCGACAGATCTGCCTGTCCATGTTGTGTTAACTACCTAATGTATTTTTACTACAGAATTACTGGTTTTGACACACTCGGAAACTCTGACAACTTCCCAACATCAGTTTTGGAGAAGAGATTATCACTTTCAGGTGAGCATTTTCCTCTTAATTTTGACATAACAATACACTACGTAAATGTTTCCTTTGGTCTTTAAAAGCGACTACAGTTGAGTCACAGAACTTTATTTTTTCAATGAATAATGTGTCAGAGCTAGAATATTGATCTTTCTTGAAATGCATATAACGGAGTCTGTTATAATTTTAATCTAGGTGTGATTCCTGGTGATGATATTGAGTCTGACGATGAGGTGGAAGTGAAAAAAGACAAGAAAACAATATTTGGAACACTTAAAAAGGAAGATAGTGATGACGAGGATGATGATGATTATTAGTGTGTGGCCAGGTCAACACAGGTTTACAAAAGTGACCATTTACACTCATGCGAGTTGCAAGTACATGCGTTAATGTCGTCCAGCGACTCATATATGCTCGAACAGTAAAAATTTATTATGTACTTTTAGTATGTTGTTGTTCTGATGTTTTTTTTTCATGATTTTGGATGTTTTTTCATGTGACATGCAAATTCGTGTTACAGGTCAATGGTGTGTTTTCGTTTGAAGTGGCTATAACCCTGCATTGAGTAGAAGAAAATGTCTGATTTAGACAACTGTAAAACTTGTTCCTAACTCAGATGGGAAGTTGCTTCTTGGCTTGGAAATACTGACAACAATAATAAGCTATAAATACTGACAGCAATAACAAGCTGTAAATACTGACAGCAATAACAAGCTGTAAATACCTTCCAAGCCCTGAAGTCACCACTTATTTGACAAAAGCACTATTTTAAACCAATGGTGATTTGGCTTTTGTGGGCCAAGGTGGGTTCATAGCCGCTTAAACTGTCTATAGTGTAGGATCAGTTTGGATGTTTTAATAAATTAACATACATCTGAAAATTTATTTTTTTCTGGTTTGTCACTCATATTTATTTGTATATAGTATACCTGTGATATTACAGGTGCTTTGTTGAGCCAAGTCTGGAAATCCCATGTAATTCAATAAAAAAATTTCCTAATGTGGCGTTGTTACTGACCCCAGTGCTGTATGTATGTTGAGATATCAGCTGGATGTAATTTTACACCATCATATTTTGTTCCATTATTAAGCAAGTATTGAAATTGATTTTATTTAATCAGAATGAAGTGACTTTGATGATGTCTTCGTCTGACTGATGATGACCTTTTGACCCTTCACCTTCAACCCATGCAAGTCATCTTTCCCTTCATTTTTTCGTCCTCCATTGTATAGCGCACCAAACCTGTCTCTTCTCCTGTCATTAACACACTTGGCATAAAGCTTGGGGGAAGCTGGCAGCCGATGTAGCGAGCTAGCGCGTCAACATTTGATTTAATTAGAAGTTTGTAGAACAATGGGTTCTTTTCTTGCAACTCAATATTGATTTCTACCAAGTGCTGGGTCATTTTATTTTTCTTCTTTGACTTCTCTTTTGGTTTCTTTGAGAGATGAACACTTTTGACAAAGAGTAATTCCTGCAAGTAGTAAGATAACTTGTCCAGATTTTCCTCTGTCAGCTTCTCATCAGGATACACCAGCAGCTCCTTTTGTCGTTCCATCGGCCTTTTTCCAGGTGTACCAGGGAACACTAGGGGCGACGTCGTGTCTCGAATTGTCGTCACCATTCCCCTGGTGTCGGTAGGTTTGCCTAGTTCGCTTGTGAAGGGCTCTGACATTCTAGTGCCTGTGGTCGCCATGCCAACAGGTGGTGTTCGAGTAGGCACATGTTTTTTATTATCCCATACTTCTCGGATACCTGAAACTGTTTTTCTTCTCGTAGTGTCCCGCAATCTTCCAATTTCCTCAGAGGACATGTGTACATCAAAAGGACCTAGTTTCTCCATGTTTACGCCTGTGAAAGACTGGTGAGTGCCGGGTTCTCTTTCTAGAAACGACTTCCGTGCGTGGCTGGTCGAGACAGTCGCTTGGTAACCGCTGGGATCATTTCTATTTATAGCTGAGTATTCCTTTTCATACAAAGATCCCATGTCGTCCGGAAATGGTCCAGACATTCGAGTTCCAATCTCGGCTCCTGTAACACTCTTGTGTGTTCCAACGTCTGTACCGGTAAATGACGTTCGCACACCTACATCGTATGTCCCTGTCATTGACATCCGTGTACCTATATCGACTCCTTGATACGTTCCCAAAAAGGACGAATATACGCCTGCGTTAGACATTCTTGTACCAACGTCTGCAATCGAGCCACTTCTTCCAAAGAACTTTTCCAAAGAAGTTTCAATTCCCACATTTTTTGCGCCAGGTGACGAAGTACGCTTGCCAGCATCTCGTTTTTTGCACTGTTCATACCACCCTTGAGAGCCTGACCTTGACAATCGTTTACAGGGGTTTTCTTCTTGTTGACGGCCTTCTTCCGGGTTGTTGTAGAATTGATTCTGCATGTCTTCTTCCACAATTGCTCTCGAGCGGGACAGTACTTGACGGCAGATTCTGCTGGCAACTTCTATATGGTCCGCTGTTGATAAACGTTGATTCCCAAAAAGCTTATCCAGACTTTTTTGGTCACACTGTGTTATTTTAGCGTCTGTCTGGCTTTTGCGTTCAACAGACATTCCCGTTTCCTTTGCGTTTTCGTTGTCCTCGTACTCTAGTTCGTGTTTTTCGGTGTCCCATTCATTTTCAGTGTCTTCTTCATCCGACATATCACTTTCCTGTTGGCTGTCTTCACTGTTTGTCTGATCGGTACGTTTTCTCCCATCAAACCAAGAGACTGTCCGTTTTGCATGGTCCATGATTTTGCTTACCAACATTCTCGCTTGTGACACTCGTTGGGTGTCACTGTCGGCTCTCTGTAATTTGCTCTCCATTGCTTGACTGGAAGAGTTTTCTAACTGAGGCACATTTTGCCACTGACCGTCGTATATTAGGTGGTTTGGTCCTGTTTGGTGATTTTCTTCTCTTTGGTTTCTGCTCACCCAGGACCTTAGCGAACTTGCGTATCGTTGGAACTGATTCATCCAAGATTCTGATATCTTAGCCTCTTTGTTGTCATAGTCATGGTTCAGAGTCGATTCTTGCTGGTTTTGAGTGAATCGGAAGCGAGGTTCATTTTGGTCTGACCATTCTCGCGTTTGGTGCGCTCTCTTGGACTCTTTCATTTGTGGGTTCGACCATGGGACGATGTTGCCCGACTCTGCGTCAAAACTGTTCCACGTGTTTGATCCGCACGTGCTGCATCTTCGGTTGTTTTGATTCTGCCATTCCTCCTGTTGCATTTTGCACACAGCCTCGTCAATGTGAAGGGCAATAACATCAAGTCTACTGAGTCTGCTGGTAATGGCCTTCTGGTTGACAATTATCAGTGAAGTGATGTGTACGATGGACTGCATCATCAAGTCGCGCATCTGGTGGATAGAGTTACTACTTATAAATAAAGTTACAAATTAATGCACTTGTGTGACACAAACACGAGATTCCCTCTTTTACAGAAATTCCGTGGTTTTAGTTAAAGATACATGTCGCCGCTGTTTAGATGTCAATCTTGAATTCTAATCGAAGAGCTTTGTGGTTTAAAATATTAAAAATATTACCATGCTCATCCGGTCTTAAACTTTGGAATGACCCGGTGTAACATTAAATTTGGACACCCGTTTAAAAGTGATCTAAGTCACTCAACGTTGAAAACTGACCCCCTTGACGTACTTAGCGCATTGAAGTAGGCACAACTGCATGTGCAGTTTGTGAAATATTCTTACCCTTTGGTATTCCACCGTGAAATCACAGTCGCTGTTTTGTGTACAGGACGGCTCAAATGATGATAGTACATGAAAGGCACAGGATATTATGGTGTGAGTGGAAATGATGTCATGGGGAGTCATCATATGACAGTCTGTATTGTGAGCCAGCTTGTGCCGGGATTCAATAAGGATGTTGACTGTTTTCGATAGTTGGTCTTTCATGGCATTGGTTTGTCTAAGCAAGTGGAACCGCAAGTCATTATAGGAAGCGTTCAATGTATATAACAGCACGACCAAGTCCATGTCGATCACTTCGTTTCTTGGGAACACTCTTAGAAGCAGCTTCCGGCATGCACTGTATAATAGCGTCATACAGTCAAAGAATCGAATGTTTGCTTTGATGACGTCTTGATAGGATTTACTGTTGGTATCCAGTGAAAGGTCGATGCTAGAATCTATGCGCTTAGTTACGGATAACGCATCTTTTGCGTCATTTGTGTTTTTCGAGTCCAGATCATCCTGTAATTCGTCTTCACTCTCACCATCCCCTGAGTCACGTGATTCACGCCCTCTTCTCGCCATTTTTGTTGCGTGACTTTTTAAATCCTGGTATGATTGAAAATACAGAATGAGTTCAGTACAGCTATAGCCAGGTAATTGGACTGACTATTGGGTGAAAATTCTTATTTCAAAAGTAAAACAATGCGATGTATTTTATGAGTAAGTTACAAGAAGAGAAGTATTCAATGTGAGTTTAAATCTCGCACGTTGTGGCGATCCTTCATGTTGCTCGTTGTTCTCAAATAATATTATAGAACGCATATATCTAGTCTGCAAACTTACCTTTATTGTTCTGGGTATGTAACAAGTTGGTAACAAAATGGATAACTGGTTGAGTTTGTCGTACTCAATACACCGTGCTTTCCGCAACAGTTCGACGAAATGACGACATCGCTGTTCCGAGAGATTTGCCCTCCCGCATAGTTGTGAGAAAGAGATGGTGGTACCCCCATTTATCCAAACTCCCCTCAGTGAACTGAGTACTCTCTGGTACTCGCGCATTCTGGTACGTGATTTCTCTTTACCACAATACTGGAGCTGTGCGATTACCAGGGACTATTTTGTGAACTGAGCTGAAACAAATGAATTAAGCCATGTTGACATCTGGAATTTTATGAGAAAACAGATGGGACGATTTTCCATAGCGTAGATGAGCTGCTTAAACGAACCTTCACAATGGCAATTCCTGTCTGGCGCATTACGAGTAATTAGCATAATATTAATGCGCGTTCGAAAAAAGTCTCCTAACCAGAAGTACGGGCTTGGAATGTAGCTTTTCGTACGTTGAGATGAGAGATCTGACGCCTGGTTTGGTGGTGAACAAAAGAAGGCAAACGAGACATCTGACGAGCGTTCCCAAGTTATTTTTTCATACAGCGTGTCAGACGTCCGATCAGCCTTTTGCCCGGATGTTGTGAACTATTACAGATGAGCATTACGGATGAATTAATCTTTTGTCGTTAATCAAAAAGTGCTAACAGAATGTCTATAGAACATCCAAAAATGGCTTTATTGACCATTCCATCAATTTAGACTTCAGATTGTTTTTTGGTACGAATAGTTTGACTACGATCGAATGCTGCTCCTGCATTAGAATGTTTTCAATTGTTTGAGAGTTCAGGATTCACACTTTACTACTTCCTGTACGTGATTCTGCGTGATATGTAACATTTGTACCACTTTTTATTTTAAGACCTGTTTCCATTAGTGACCAACGCGTAATGAGAAATATTTTAGCAGCAAAATAAAAGAGATATTTTCATTTGTTTGTGATGCATAAACAGTAACAGCGTAATACGCACGGAGTTTATTTGAAAACTGGGACTGAGTAGCGACTGAATATGCATAACGGGGTGGATTCCGTTTTCATGACGTCAGCGATAGGCTTCTCAATTGAAACTTCCAAGTGTTGCCTTACAGTTGTGGTTCAACAAGTCGCTTGCCAACATGCAGTTGCCTATCTCCGCTTGTTAAGGGGTAAGTTTGTGCTCTCCCCGAAATATAAAACAACATATAGTCACGGTAACCTGCGTTCTCACAGCGTTATTCACGTGTAACACATACACACTGCTCCTTGTAAATGTTTTGGACCCACTATGTTCAAGAAAGGCTGGGTTGTGGGCCCATGGGTTTCTACTGTTGTGTTTTATTTTAAAGAACATGCCAAATGGTTTTTGTTCGAAAGCGCATTCGAAACCATGAAAACGCATCGGTTATCTGAATGAGTAAATGCATCACGCATGGTGCATTACGCTCTTGCGGAATCAATGGCTTTCTGGAATTTTCCGGAAATGTTTTGTGCATCCGTCCAGCCGTTTTATCTATCAATTAAAATGGGTCCAGACAGACTTACCTATGAATATAGAGGAGGAATTTCGTCTTGTGTGACGTCAAGTTTATCTTTATATGATGAAATAATCAGAGATTTATAAAAAATGGGAACTGGTGGATTACCGGCCTGATGACTAGATGGCGTGACGGTTACCTCTTTATGACGGAAAACCTAATTCGTTTACGCAGACAACCGAAGAGTGTGAAATAGGAACTGCGAAGCATCGCCCACCAGTATGCGGATCATTAAATTCAGTTCAATTTATAAATTATATCTTGAAAACATGTATGTTCGAATTGGTTTACAAATCATTGAAGGAGTAGTCATATTTTGCTCATCAGAATGACAGGAACCAGGCAAACATGCCATTTAATGTGTTAAATTTTGCATTTTTATTTGAATTTTCGTCCGACCTTTTCGAAAGAGTTTTAACTCTCCACAATTATGAATTAATGGGGAGAGTCCTCGTCTAATATTGTCAAATTTATGGTAGCAATGGAAGAGTTCGGGTTCATTTTTTCTTGTTGAAGATCTGTAGCCACTTGTGAGACCAATCGTTCACTATTTAGCGTATTAATGGACTTCCGTGCACTCGCGTCTTGACTGACAGATAAAGACGAGTCGTTGTTTTGCAATTTGATACTTGAGCTTGATAGAGTTGCTCCTTCGTTTTTAATAAACGTATCTGATGCCTGTTCAGTAAGTTTTAAATTTAGGCTTGCAATCGAGGAATCCGGATTCTGCCTCTCTACATCCAGATCTTGAATAAGTCCTGACACCAATTTTTCGCTTTCAACTGTGTTGGGCGATTTTCTGGCTATGTCATCCGAATGATGTCCTCGTTCTTCATTTGATAAAGATTCTCTCTCCTTCCAAAATCTCATGTGCTCGTTTGCGCTGCTGTCATCGATGTGTATCGGTTCTCGGCGAGCATACTCCTCTTCCGTACTTTGATTCGTCCAGTACTCCATCTGTTCTCTAGCTGAACTGTCTTCGATCGATATCTGTGATCTACGTTTCCTTTCTGAATCTTCATCGGCATAATCTCTCTTAGACCAAAACTCTGTTTGCTCCTTAACATTCCCGTCAAAATCCAATCCCGACCTTCCCGTGGTCACGCCTGTGTATACTTCCATGTCATGTTGCTGACTACTGCACAGAGGGTCAACATCTTCGACAGAAATTTCCATTTGAGAGCCTACCGTGTCTGAAGGAATCCCAAAATGCATTTCGTTCTCCGTGTCGTCTGTATAGTGACTCTTGGCCGTCGGGTAGTCATGGTGACTGGAGTGAGCATGTGCAGCAATTACACCTCTGCTTGATAGAGCTCTTGTATTTGAAGGGCCCCTTCCCGGTGTACATTGATCAGGGTAGCAAGATTTGACAAACATGGATATAATCTGTAATATAAGGTGAGTCAGTAATTAAAATACGAAGTTAAATAATACCTTACTTTTTACTAGAACACGACTCGTAGGAACACATTTGCTGAAAGCCGAGAGCGAGGGTCCGTATATAACAACAATGCGAACATAATGGGGCTCTTCTATGTTTAAAACAGGGTAAGATAAGAGCTTTTATTTGATCATGGGTGATTCGAAAAAGGACACTCCTTTGATTGTGTGTATCTTTGACCCGTCTTAATATTCTCGTGACCGGTTCTCGTCTAGTTGGAGATGATATGGATCAATTTTTAAGCGGATGCGCATCACCATGAAACTGCAATTACTACAAAGGACAAAGTATCTACTTCAAGTTCTGGCGAAAATTTCGTTAAGACTTCAGCACACGAATTGAAAATGTCCGTTACAGAAACAATTAGTCATCTTTCAAAACACATGGAAGCACAAAAGACCTAGCGGTAATGCAGAAAGGAACAAAGAAAAAAGACAGCTCGTTCAGAAGAAAATGACGCTGTAGGCAATGAGTTCGAGTGCCCGAAAATCGTGACGTTTTTTCACGTGAACGTGAAATCCAAAGTCTTCACCGTTGTCTTGGTGATTTGTTGCAGGTGGGGCGTAACCCAAAATAAATTCGTGTCCGCGAAGGGCTTTCAACAGCAATTGTTTCCTCACCATCCGAGTCGCTTTTTATGCGCGTTCTCTCTCTGCCATAAATTGATTGATGTGACTATAAAACAAAATTAAGGCTTCTTGCTTCTGCGCACGAGTGCGTTTGAAGTAAGCGGTCTGACTACAAAAATGTTACAGAAAACGCCAATAGTTTTGGGTCTTTGTGACCGTTTGCATTACTGACGTTTTTTGCTGCTAGCTAAATGCTAGCGAAAACGCAAGTGCTTCAGCCAGTATGAACACCGGATGTAAGACTTATTGCTTTTTTTCGAAACATCCTGCCGTAGTGCTAACACTGCACTCCGGAATCGGAGAGAAAGGGTCCTGCTTAATAACAATTCGAACATAAAGGCAGTGTTTTAACGATTGCTGCAAGCTTGTAACAGATTGATGGATTCTACTGTTGGTCTCTGTAGCGGATATTAAATTCGTGTATCTGTGCGTGTTTCATGATTCAGCGCGTTGATATGGTACGAATAAGAACTATTAGCCTCTCGCACGCTATATGTTGGTCGTAATGTCCTCGTACTTTATCAACGCGGTGACTCGAGAGCGTATTTTCAAGGATTGCGTGAAGTCCCGGATTCGAGACCCCGTCGGGACAGAAATGTTTTCAGGAGTAGCTTCAGGTCACGTGCGTGCGTTTGTTCTTACCATTTGGATCTCACTCGTGAAGTCGTATTCTGCGCCACGGATGCTTGTTGGCGTGAAAGCAGAGAGCAGTTTGTAGCTGCTTGTGACAACCATGTGAGACAGCAGTGATGCCACTACTGCATCGTTACTTGGACATTTGTGAATTCCCATCTCAAAGAAGTGCTTCAGTAACAGGGCGATTCTCTGAAGAAAAGGAATGTGCTCCGAGTTCGGATGTATCATTTGACTTCTCAGAACATCATAAGATTCGTTAAGTTTGATCAGTAACTCGTTGGTCTCCTTGTTGTTTAGCTGTTGAATCGGTATGACACGAGCTAATAGTTTTTTCAATGCACTTTGAAAAACTACCTCGCAGTCTAAGCTAGAAAGGACCTCTGTACTTTTAATGACTTGATTATCTAAGTAAATATCGACGTCAGCTTTTCTGGATTCGTTTGTTTTCTGCTTTTGTTTGCGTTTTGCCATTTTTTGTTTCCTTGAGCTGGTTCTGTCCGGTCTTGGATGACCACGTGACTCATATTCCAAAAGATCATAGTCGCTGTGTCTATCCCATAGGTTTGTACATTGGAGGGTGGGTATATTGCGTGCTGTAGCTGAAGACTGTAAGTCTTTAATAGTTCTCGGGAAACGTGACGTTTCTTGCAATATACATATTTTGTTTTTGTTGTCAAAACGGATGTAGCCGGCACGATGCATCATTCGAAGATAGTAACGGCATTTGTCGAGACTCAATTTTGTGTCGTCTGCTACACACAGAAGTGGTACAGCCTCTCTTCCTGATAGCCACGTTTTTCGTAAAACGCTGAGAATCTTTTGATACCCGCTCATTCTCAGCCAATTTTGACTTTCTTGTCAAATTTATGATGTCTGAAAAGAATAGAATGACATTAATCAACAGAATGAGAACTGATCCCCATTCGACAGTTGGAAGTATAAGACATAGATGAGCGACTCGTATTGTTTTTCTTTGTTTTTTGTTTGAGGAATGACTCGAAGACAAGTTGTTTGGTCAATTGCCACCTCCTTGGTCCCCACTTATTCATACTTTGATTAGGTTTGGATCATACAAATGTCTGTAGGAATTACGCAAGACTGTCTTAAACAAAATTGCAATTCGTTTGAGCGAGATGGTAGCCAAAGTCAAGTGTTTTTGCGAAATAACCATTAATTGCCGTAAATCATACTTACGTAGGGGTCAAATCTGTGCGATCTTTTTTCTTCTTGCTTAAGAAATGATTTTGACCGGAGAAATATTCTATGGAACCAGGACGGGTTTTATTTTGTTTTTGTTTGTTGGTTATGTGTGATACAATCAAATGACGTCGGCAGAAAGTGATTGGCCTAAATTTCATTACGCCCACATAAAGATATTATTACAAATCCAGCCTCGCATTTGATATGGAATCTTTGCAAAAATGGTGCCAGTGCAACTACAGAAAAATATCTTGTTGTGACTTCAAATGCACCTGTTTCAAAAAGACCATTGATGGCTACCGATAAATTTGCGCCGAAATTCTGCTTTGTGTCATCTCATTAAAACTCGCCTTGCGTCGCGCACATTCACTTGTACTTCTTCAATGGATTTGTTGAGGAACCAATGGCGCCATTGACTCTCCTTTTCACAAGCCCTGATCTGAGCCCCCCTTGTGTAATTATTGTATTGCGAAGATGACTTCACAGCAATAAAACACTGCCTGAAATAAACTGCAATACCTTACACTGAAGCTAGTGATTTTTTGACTTTTTCAATTTCTCGTGAACAGCTGTGCTAGGATGATTTCTTCCGATGAAATGCGATAAAATTAGCCTAAAACGATGTTATAAAAATTGGCAATGAACCATCATGTGAGGCATAGCGCACAATCAGTGTTGATAGTGAGGTGATTACGACCCATACAGAAATGTTGGCGGTGGACAATCTGGCCATACGCATCATGTTTTGCAAACATCAATACTATGTGCAAGCCTGTCTGCCCGAAAAACAAACACCGAACCAGATAGCGTTTGAATATATTGTCAGACTGTCTACTAAAATAGGTTAAGAACATTTTTTTAAACAAAAATCCACGTACTAGTAATGTTTTTATCGTACTGATGGGACAAGTTCAGCATAGTTGTAGTAGTCTCGTCATGGCATTGAAACCACAAGTCAAAAAACACGTGGTCAGTGGTGATTTTGTTCGTGGGGGTTTATGTATGATTGTTGGGATAGGCATATACGTGTCTTTCACGCGCGTGATTTGGCGGATCTTGGTTGTTTCACAACACTCTCCAAGTACTTGCTGGTTCCCTGCGTGCGTTCTCTGCCACCTAGCGACATGCAGAGAACTAGCGAGGCTGCAAGTATAGCTGCCTAAAGTATAGCTGCCATCTAGCGAAACGAAAGTGGTACGCTTAGATGGATTTTTTTGAAAATTCAATGAACAAGACATATTTTCGATCGTTTCAAAGTACACAATAAGTCTGGACGAAAAACTTTTTGAAAACGTAAGCTCAAGAAAAAAATCAAAATGAAAACGTAATCTAATCGTGTGGATAAGGCCTACAGCACGTGGATAACAATGACGTCAGTGCTTAGTAAATCTAAAATAAATTGTAAATTCACGCGCGTTACGTCGAAGCAACTCTTTGGAAGCTCATTACACGATTTTGAGCCATTCACAATATTTGAAAAGTACCTGTAGATCGTGATCATGTACAGTTTCCTACTTTGGCTCAGTAACGTTTTACTGCTTAGTGTCAGCGGACTAGATCCTTTTGTGCCGTTTGAAGAGTTTGGTAAGTAATATGCTCACTGCCAAGTGAAAGTTGGTTGTTTAGGAAATCAATGAACACTGTAGCCAGCCAGCTAGCTGTATGAAGACTATCGTATACAGCTTTGCACCAAGACTATGAACACTGGGGTTCAATTTTGTGAAAAATGACATAAAACTTGAGACACACAATATTTCTGAACCACTTGAACAAAAATGCAAAGCCTCTAAGAATACAGACATAACAGCTAGTTACAGAGAAAATTTTTATAAATCGTTTCTAGGATGCGCTCATAATTCGACCTGGCAAAAGCGTTCATTCAGCGAATGTGCAGCGGGGACTGCAAGACCAAATTTCTGTCTCAAGTCTTTTAGTTACATTTCACGAAACAGATTCCTGATGCATTAACGCAAATAAAACAAATTTACAAAAGTGAATGCCCAATTACGACAGAAGAAATTTAAACATAGAGGTCGCTGCCTGTCTCAACACTTCATACAAAATGCAAGTCTCGATCCATCCAGGCATATCAATTGTGGAGTGAACTGAATCATTTCAACTCGACTTACTTGATAAAAATCTCCAAGACCTTCGCACATTTCTCTTTGACGGTGACTGGAGGTCCACAAAGACCAGGGAAATGATTTTAAAATTCACTCCACACTTCATACAAAAGTTTATGTAATACATAATCCTTCACTACCTAAGTCAACAATGGCGTATGTCATAAACTCACATTGTTCACTTATGAGCGGAAATGAAGTGATACTTAATTAAATCCATGTTTACGTGATTAGATGCAATAGGTCCAGTGCGAGCCTAAACCAAAAGTTGTTTTTGACACAAGAAGCGGTTTTATTGCTCCTCTAGCGAGGTACATATTAAACTTCATGGGTTTTTTTCTTGACCGTTCACAGAAAATCTAACAGTCCTTCCGTGCAGGTTGTAACCTCGAATGTCTAATCTAGCTCATAATGTCAACGGTATGCCATGGGAGAGATGTTTGGGGGTTCTGGTGGGTCCTGAGTGTGGTTTGCCTTTCATAGACCATTTAGTGATCAGCGCCATATATTACGACTATGGTACTTCTAATATTTGAACGACTCAGTTTTGGAGACAATTTTGTGTTTCTCTGGCGGGCCGTTTCCAGGATGTACTTTTTCTTTCACGGGACAATGTTGATTTTAAATCAGTTTTGGCCGGTACCTCGAATTTGTAATTTAGCTCGATTTTTGTCCTAATTGCAATGTCCCCATGGTACACACTTAGAATGTAGACACAAACAGGCATCCGTTTCTGTACAAACTGGGGGTAAACTGTGAGCGCTCCTGTGGTCTGGTTTTGGTACCTCGTTCATTTATGATGAGAGCTCTGGGCTGCCGGTCTAATAAAGGTCGCCTTTGCGCACTCCGTCTTTAAGTGCGGTGCTGCGTGTTCCTCAGTGAGGGGATACCTCGGGCTCTAATATTTGATTTTCATTCTCCTTCCATAATTTAGAGTCTACGGATACCCAAGAGTGCAGAGAGCGCCTGGACAAGGTGAAAGAAAAGTCACCAGCCGGGATAGCGACTGTGGCCAGAAGAGGAGAGAACGTTGCACTGTCGTGCCATTATTGGTACCTCATATTTACCTTCTCTAGTCTCGGTCTTTATCATCCAATGTGAATCTGGAACTGGCGATGAGAAGGGCGGTCCGAAAATGCGAAGGAATGGCAAGAAATGGGAAGAGCAGAGCTGCAGCGTCATTGGTTGACTTTTTGCACTTGTATAGTGAATAACTTTTCTTGATGCTGACAGCCAGCCATACCACGGCATCTTTTAGAATGAGGGTTGGACCAAACAGCTTCAGGAGCTAAAACCTAAGTTTATATGAAATTCAACTTGGCTAGTTTTTCGTGCAGGCGTATATATCGTTTGTCACCGTGACGACAAAGTAGGTACAATTGTAGCGTTTGACGCTACCTGATTGTGAGGTCTACCCGCACAGGCATTTATATCCCGCAAGTACTTTTCCTTGTTCAATCTCCGTAAATCCTTGAACTTCACTATGGCCTAAGTATCCAAAGTCCACCGAAAGACGCATTTCTGCTTTTGGTAGGATCTGCAGTATTTGCTGAACAATTTTGGAGCACAGTTACAGTATTTACTGTACAAGTTCTGGATCCCTGGACACGAGTATTAATAGCTTCATTGGCATGTTAGAACTAACAGTTGTGTTCGGAATCCGAATAATTATACGAAACTCGTGCTTTTTCAGCGGGGAATTTTCAGACTATTTGCGCATGCGCTGGTATAAGTTGGACCGACTTGATGCGCAGATAAGATGGGATGTTGAGCAGGATGCGAGGGAGGTGGACCTAGATCTGCACGACGAGGAACAATACAATCGCATCTTTCTCACGGGAGCGCACACACTTGTCATTAAAGACTTTCAACCAGGTAAGCAATTTCGCGAACGGTTCTGTCTAGATTGAAGTTACCTGAGATCGTCCCTCGTCTCACAACAAATAGGCCTAGATATCAAATTTTGGAGGTGCACTTTCACTTTCAAGTAATTTTCTTCCCGGTTGCATACTAGCTATCAACAATGGCAACACATTAAAGGCGAAGGCAACCCTTTTCCATGTCATTTTCAGCTAAAATAAGGTTGGTTGGTTATCCTAGTCACATTTTCCACTTAATTACAGCTTTTCGTAATTTTATTAATTACTCGTCCGCTACTCCGGACGTGACGTTTTAGGAGGCAAGCATTTCGCGCCAATTTCTTTTCATACAGTGTATAGTCTGACTGTGAGAGCTAACGAGTTCNCAGCCATACCACGGCATCTTTTAGAATGAGGGTTGGACCAAACAGCTTCAGGAGCTAAAACCTAAGTTTATATGAAATTCAACTTGGCTAGTTTTTCGTGCAGGCGTATATATCGTTTGTCACCGTGACGACAAAGTAGGTACAATTGTAGCGTTTGACGCTACCTGATTGTGAGGTCTACCCGCACAGGCATTTATATCCCGCAAGTACTTTTCCTTGTTCAATCTCCGTAAATCCTTGAACTTCACTATGGCCTAAGTATCCAAAGTCCACCGAAAGACGCATTTCTGCTTTTGGTAGGATCTGCAGTATTTGCTGAACAATTTTGGAGCACAGTTACAGTATTTACTGTACAAGTTCTGGATCCCTGGACACGAGTATTAATAGCTTCATTGGCATGTCAGAACTAACAGTTGTGTTCGGAATCCGAATAATTATACGAAACTCGTGCTTTTTCAGCGGGGAATTTTCAGACTATTTGCGCATGCGCTGGTATAAGTTGGACCGACTTGATGCGCAGATAAGATGGGATGTTGAGCAGGATGCAAGGGAGGTGGACCTAGATCTGCACGACGAGGAACAATACAATCGCATCTTTCTCACGGGAGCGCACACACTTGTCATCAAAGACTTTCAACCAGGTAAGCAATTTCGCGAAGGGTTCTGTCTAGATTGAAGTTACCTGAGATCGTCCCTCGTCTCACAACAAATAGATATCAAATTTTGGAGGTGCACTTTCACTTTCAAGTAATTTTCTTCCCGGATGCATACTAGCTATCAACAATGGCAACACATTAAGTAACGTCAATATTGAAAAATGCACTTGATTTCGTTTAACAATCAAGCTTATCCAGTCAAGTTTTGAAGTTTAATGCGATCTATCCCTTGTGTTTAGGCACCAGTTCCGTTACAAATGACCGGCGACAATTTTCAACATTAAAAATTGAACTTTTGGTTAAATTTACGGAGCCAAAATCCAATGCAGCACCTACGGGAGCAAGGATGGTACATATAACCAGGGTGCTGCAAAACTAGTGGCTAACGAGGTGGGACGAATTGGTCGTGAGATTAGTGCCAACCGGGGACAGTGAGACATTGGTGGCAACCAGGGGCAATGTGGCCACATTCGTAGCAAGCAGCTGAGGGATTACCTCGTGGGTGGCACCGTTATCTTTGGCCCGGGTAGAGGTAATCGCCGCTTTTTGTGGGCTTTAATTCAGGTGCTTCATTTTTTGCAATCAGTCGTAAACGCTACATAATTTGACTCATTTTAGGTGACGAAGGGACGTATTTTTGCGAAGATTACAAAATGGAAGAATACATCTCGCACAAGCTGAATAATGATCCAGACCAGCTTATGCAACGTCACCGACTGCTAATTCTCAAGTCAAGATGGCGATTTTTGTACCACGTTGACGGTAGGTTCTGTTCCAACTTACCCAAGCAGGGCGGCAAAAAATGACTGTCTATCGCTGTTGTGGACGTTCTCACAGTCAGTTCACTAGTGGCCGCAATGCGCGAACATCTACGGTGGCTTCTGGGATCAAATGCCGTAGTCATATCTAGGGTAATTTAAGTGGATCTCTAAACCAATGGTCGCACACTATTCTGCAATAAGATACACTTCATCAAGCTTGTTTTTGCGACTTTGTGTGAGAGCTCACATGTCTTTGTGAAATCTCCATGCATTTGTCTTGACCCTCAAAAGTTTGGAATACATTTTGAAACTTCGATCTTAGCAAAGTCTGTTCAAAGGCCACGCGTGGCGCACGATTTAGGTGAGTTACACGAAAAATTCAAGGAAAGATCACACACCAAAACCCGTAATATCCATTCTGAGGTACAATGATTACGTGTTTTCTGTTGAATCCGGGTGTAGCTTCCCATTAGCATATCAGTGGCCATGGTAATAGATTGAGTGCGTGGCATCTCTACGGACATTCCTCATTGAGTACACACTGGAGGGTGCAAGACTAAAGGGTCTGGTCAATTCCTTACTTCAACAAGCCGCTCACCGTTGAGGGTGGTGACCAGACAGATGATGACCACCTCCGTGGACAGTTCAACGCTCGAGGTTATGAGCGATCGATTTTCCGAAATAGCGGCGGCATGATGAAATACGCCTTGCCAGCCCTATATACCGATAGGGTATCAGGTGAACAATTTTTTAATACGAGGCATGCGTGAGAGAGCGAAAAGGTATTACTAGGACGCCTGTGCAGTCTCATTTGCTTCCCTCGAGAGTGTATTGGGTTGCGATTGTATATTGGATTACGAAATGGGTCCTTAGTTGGCCAGAGAAGGCCTATGCAAGACCCATGTCTGGTCGCTCAGTGGGGTTTTTAACAAAAGAAATACGTCAGAGTCCGACAAATTTTCCGAGACATTCTACTGAGACAGCATTACTTCAATTTTAATCTGTCGTGTTTCGACTAAAAATGACCAGGTCCAACACTATTACTGTACTGCACGTGAGAGTTATTTCGTGTATCGTCAGCGAACTACGTTTGATACAGCTGGACCTAGCAGCGCAATAAATAGCTGTCTGCATCTTTTTCCTGTAGAGACGCAGTAAAAATCCGAAATCCTACGCCTCTGACACTTAAATGCATTTTATATCCTTCTCGCTTTTAAAGTTTTATGTTTCATATTGTTTCAGTCGCACTGGACTCCCCAAAGACAATAAAAGGTAGGCACCCTCGTAGGTTTGCGTAGTTTGGCACAATGCCTCTCGATCTCTCGAGCTTAGTCTGCTTCCGTTTGGAGTTGGTTCTTGGCTTATGTTTTGCCATCTTACGATCTTTTTTGCTCTGGAGACAGCTTATATCGTCGGGACGTGTCAAACAAAATACTTTTTATTGTAATGCGATTATGTATACGAAAAGGAGGGATGTCTACATGTACGCACGCGCGTACTGTCTGACGGAAACAGTCATTGCGTATGATTGAGAAAACATTCGACAGCTTTTGTTAGATTTTATTTACTAATGGGCGATATGCTACTAATTTTAGCAGTGGAATTCTTGTTTTAATATAACGATAAACGTTATCAATGGGAAGGAAACTTTTGCGTGACATAATTAGCATATTAGAAATTGAAATGATCTTTTTCAAAAACGTTTTCCAAAACATCCCGGTCGCCGTTTAGATAAAATGGAAGATTTGCACAGTCGTAAAAATCTTTTGTCTGAAAATGTCCGATGTATTTTACAGCTTCGTAACTCAACCCGTCTCCTTTCAAACAGAATACCCATTCAGGTTTTTTAAGCAACCAACCCTCTCCTTAAGTCAACGTAGGACTTTGCTGAATGAATATTTTCATATTTTAAACAGGTTTTGGAATTGGGTTGTAAAAACTCTATGATCTACTTAAAATTCTCAATTTTTCAGTTCCCTTCACCAACAAGATGATCAAGTATGAAAACAGTAAGTAAACAAGCGAATACATCGTGATCAACAATTCATAGTTTGCTTTTAAATAAAAGTCAATTGTAACAAAGTTATCATCCTTTGATAGCACTGTAAAGCAGCCTCCCGTTTAGTAACGCTAGGACCTCGCTAAAAAGCAAGACTTCGCGAGATTACGTGAGATATTGCCGTGTATTTTAAATAAAAACACGTGACTTTGAATAGGTTTTTGCTAGGTCCTAGCGTAGGTCCTAGCGTCTACTGAACGCACGCCAGGTTTCTGCTATGTTTTGCGAACCGTTCTACCACAGCCTTACAGTACGATCGGACAGCTACCGCGGCCTGTCATAGAATTAACAGCCTGTGTACGGACTGAGAACAGTTTATTATATGGTGGTAGCCATAGGACGTGAATTATTCCTCCAGGCTTATCTCTATCGATAGAGATAGTGACTGTATCGACAAACCATTAGCGTCTCCACTGACAGACTTGCCGACTGCAAATAGACTTTTAAAAGAACTCCATCGACAGAAATAAGTCTAAAGAAAAAATCAAAGTCGTCTTTTTACAACCACCGTAAAACGTACACTTGAGCTTTGGTGACATTTTTACTTGAGAGGAATTCGAAAACATAAATCAGGCGCATTTTCACATACATCTATGGTATAAAATAACTTTAACGACATGCCGTATAATCTAGTACTCAGAAGCATAGATCTGTCCGTTTTCAAGGTAAATCCATCAACACAAGATTTGGTACCGGTACCTTGGCCTTTCTAACGCCCTACTAGGTAACCCTCACAACGTAGATAGAATCAGAAAACAGGGTGAAAAACTACAAAGTATACAGTTTTTGTTTTTTCTGTAGAGTTTGGAGGTTGGCTGGCCATAAATTTCTGGACCAGCTGGTCCCGGTGCAGTGTCTGCGGGGACAAAACCGGCGTACGACGGAGAAAAGGTGAGTGCAATGAACATTAATTTGCAACTTCATACTTTTTCAAATCCATCTTTTGTTCAAAACATGAGGATACAGAATGGAAACGCTAAGGATAACATCGCTTTTCGGGGTATGCCAGGGACATGGTTACGAATTCAGTTCATTAATTCTTTGCATTCGCAAACAAACACTAAAACTGTGACTCTAAGTTCATTACTAGACTGGGATCCGCTTTTTCGGCCAGAAAATGTAACCAATTTTCGTGTCGCTTTGATCGATGCGTGGCTTATCCCCATAACCGGAAATGGTCAACTGGTAGGTTCGGTCTGGTGAGTGTTGTCAGACGAGCAATAAAAATGGCACTCAGAAATTGAGCTAGATCTACAATCTTAATCCATGTTGTTGCTTGACCCACTGCGCCAACAATAAGGAATTGTTATGCCAATGGTCTACGTACATCTTCTCAATTTAATGCAAACGTTAACTGAATTTTCTTTTTTATCCATGTAGCTAGTACGCATTCTCAAAGCAATATGTAGGTATACGCACATTTAGCAAAGGCGAGAACCCATTGCGAGAGGTCTCGTTCCTCTCATCGCCAAAAATTTGAGAATTTTTTGCGTGTTGACAAAAATCCTGGTTTTTATAAGAAATTCAAGTGTTTAGTTTCTCTTGCGGACATACATCTTTAGAACGCTTACTTACGGCAAGATGACCAAACTTGTGTTTGGCAATAACGTGACACTGACGTTACCGCAAAGCGAACTGAGAATGTATTAAAAGTAGTCTGTTCTTCACGCCTTTCCAACCTCCAAATTTTGGGTCCACACCGCTCATCCACGCAATTTGCAAAGTGAAATAACATAAGTTAATGCTTTCTTACTTTCCCATACCAAAAATATATATAGCGCTTTTCAAATGCTGTTGACGGACGTGTTGGCATGTTAACCTTCTAGCGAAAATCGATGCGTGCGCATTCCAAATGACATGTTTATAGACTGTGAGTACGGTACTCTAATCTCCAATTTTGGAAGCGTCACGCAGGCAGTCGTATGTTCGGTAAGCTGTCGGTTGATTTTGAATATATGTTGCATATACAAGCTTGTGTTTTTGATGAACTGAACGTCGGGCTGCTTGAAAATCAACTGGAAATGAACTGGTCTTTATCATATATGTCAACGTGTTCTGGCCGCTAGGTGCTGCCTTACGTGACCGCGCTTTCTTAAAATTCTTAGTGTAGATTTAAAAACGTCTTTCGCTATCCGTAATAAGGTCGATGTGGATGATTTTGCTGAAGCTTCTAAATTCACGTGCTCGCCTTTATTAAACAGGTCGCTGCACAGTTATCACACGGGGTAAGAAAACGATCCCCTCATGGATAGAAGATAACATGAAGTTCTACAAATCAGGAATGCCATGCCACTCGACACTATTCGGGCACTTCCCAGAAGTTCTCAAACTACCATTGGAAGTACAAGAAATGGAGTGTCACGTGAGCTGCTCGGATCAACGTAAGAGCCTTCGTCCTGAAGCTCGTTTCGTAACTCGTGATACTTGCGAGTAAAGCTTGTAATTCCATGGGAATATCTCGCTACGACTTGCGTGATCTCGCTTATTAACTTGCCAGAAACGGGCTTTGCGGAATACAGCCCTTTTCATGCGCGTACCCAGCCTTCACCATGGGGGGCCTCTCGAATTTCTGACGTCGGTCGGACTAAAAAAAAAAGAACGAGAGCACCACTGCGAATTTCGCGTTTGCGCTTATTTAGGGACTTTTGTTCCATTTTGTCGGACTTTTTGCCTCTAAGGGATGGATCTTTTTACCCATTTCGCCAAATCGGGGGCTCGTTCTGTCCACCTTTTGGGGATGTAACTGCCAGCAAACTTCACACCAATGAATAAGAGAGGAAAGTAGTGCTGGCCGGGGTAGACGACATTAGGACTGAATCACAGAGTTAAAAACGCGTCATTAATTTGCGTGTTGTATAACTAATATCAGTTAAAAAATTATACCTGCCTGCATGGATTTAACAACTTTCTTGTTATTAGGCATTCATTAAACTGATATGTGTCTTGTAGTTATCGGCTGTTTATAAAAGAAACTTAAATTTTCATCTAATGTTAGAGACGGAATTAGAGCGCTTGGAAGCGGAAAATCTGGGACTGGGACACCTAAGGATGAAAAGGCCTCTGGACACTTCAACCAAGAAACCCATGTTGATGAAAACAGCAAAGGTAAACGAGCGGGTATTCTCTTGAGAGGTCTCGTGGTCACGTGATCGAGCGGATAACAAATCAAACATCATCAGGCGTCAACAATGAAACGCACCGTTCAACAGGCCAAATCAAATAGACATCTAAACTACAGTACAGTAAGGACCAGCCGGTTCCAGTCTTTTCTGACACGTGATTCGTCGCATAAAAATGACGTCAAGTAACTTATCAAGAAAGGTTTGCACACCCAGCAGGGGCATAACGTAATCAGTTCAACAATTTCTACTTTCAATACCATACTGATGCCGCTCGGTTATGATAACACCTCTGTAAGGCACGTTTTTACCTTGCTAAACTTGTAAGCGTATTTCAACATTCCAATTTTTGTATTATTTCTCTCATTTTGTGTAAATTTTCTGAGACAAATATTCAGTGATTTTGATTGCATGTTGTTCCTCTTTTGGATTATAGTCTTTATGAAATACGAAATTTGGTACGCAGTGGTACTACATAGACTATAATAAGAACTAAGTNGCCGTGACCCCTTTCACATCTCCATTCCCCGCCGGTCAAAAAGATAACTTATGATTTAGATGTCTTGCCACAACAAAATTTGTCTCATCCTGTTGCTTACTTAGAGAAGCGATTTTTAGGCTTGCAAAGAACTGGTAGTACCTTAGTATGCTCGTCCCGCATCAAGTAAAATGATTCACCGAGACAAGTCAACTTGTAAAGCCTGGGCCCGGTCTCTAATCTTTGTACTCGAAACGAACTCGAAACTATTTTTGGCAATTTCTCTGCTCCTTTTGTGCGAACTTAAGATAATTGGTTATCAGACTGTGCTCGAATATATTATAGTTTATGCATAGGAGTTTCTAGTTCAAGTTTGCCCTTGAAGACCCTTATATTCGTGCTACAAACTCGAGTAAAAACTCGAAATTTCGAGTTGAAACTCGAACTTATTGCTTTAAAATTGGGTTTACAAACTGTGAACTAAGAGCAATAAATTATCTACGTAAGTTATTTTGTACTCGAGCATAGAATAATAGACACTTATCTTGAGTTCGCTCAAAAGTAGAATAGAAAATGCCAAACCTAATTTCGAGTTCCATTTCGAGTAAAAAGATTGGAGACCGGGCCCTGGTCTCGGTCTCGAATCGTCAGATCTTTCTACGCACTGAAATTATTTACAGGAGCAATTTAGACCAATTCATAACGGTTCTGAAGTGATCTAAATTAAAACTTAGTCTTTGTCAGGGGGGTCTTTATAGTAGACGCTTTAACCCGTCGGGAACGGATTTCCCAACAAGATCGTGGCAACTATTCGTCTCCCCATATGGGTGTTATCTCTGCACTCTATTAGTTCGTACGTCCATCATGAAATAATAATCTCGTCCTCTTGCTTAACACATTTTCAGTTGATTCATTCCGCCGACTCAGCTGGTTCAACTGGGTAAGACTCTGCTTCTCGATGATGACTTGCGGCTTACAACCAATCAGACGCCTTATCCGATTGTCCCAGCTGAACCGGCGGAGTGAATCATGTGCAACCAATTTCCGTGTATCCTAACGCATGCTCGGTGTCAGTGATCTGTACTACATAAATAGGTTGGCGAAAACATCAGTCTCACGTGCTTCGGATCAACAGTGGACACGGCGGTCACGTGGATGAACAGAACAAAACAAGTGAAGGAGGACCACAGCAGAGTCAACATCACTGGCGATAATACCCTTCACATATCGAACACTCAGGAATGGGACAGCGGGCTGTACACCTGTTGGTACGACTTCAAGGAAAAAGTCGCTATTCATCTAAAAGGTATCCACAAACACTAGCTTATCAAACTATTTGACAAGTACCCCCGTTGAACTGTCACTCAAATCATCGTTCTGTATTTAGTATATAGCTGTGGGAGCTAATGGATAGTTCCGAGAAACGCAGTTATGCCACGCCTACGATAGATACCGTTGTGAAGTCGATCCCACGCGGGCCCAGTCACTATGGCGGATCTACGATACCAAGCATTTGGTCCCATTCATATATTAGGCCAGCCCACTAACACGTAAAGATTCATTCATGAGGGTGTCAGGTCCATTCAGACAGGCACCGAGTGCACTAGTTGTTCGCAAAGTCTCCTTGCCTTGTTTTGATATTTCTAAAGTAATCAGTGACTATTACACATATAGTCTTAGTAAAATCTTAGTTTAGAGGTTTACCTTCGACTACTACAAGTCCCACTCTTGTCACTTCACGTTGCGCTTAGCAAGTGGGAACGACTTGTGTAGATGGATGACTATTTGTATTATTCATCCGCGCACCCAGCCTTCAATATGGGGGGCTCGAATTCCTAGCGTAGTGGACCTTTGAGTAACAAAATAGCCGGCGGACTAAAAAGGAAAAAAAACGAGCGCACCACTGTGAATTGCGCGTTTGTGCTTGATTAGTGGACTTTTGTCTCATTTTCTCGGACTTTTTGTTTCTCACAGGCGNGGGCGCGCGCGTGTAGCGAAATTCTGGTTATTCCTGTGCCCTGCACCCCCCTTACTCAAAATCCTGCTATCTGTCTGTCTGTCTATCTATGTACATAACTATCCATCTATTCCTCTAATCGTGCAGTTCACTGCTTTTATCAGCCACAGACACGTTTCCTCTTTCCTTGTCTGTCGTTGAACTCCTTCGTTCACAATCAATTTTTTGTGGTACCAATATGGCGGACTGTCATGTGAACATCTTCCTACGACCCTATTGGATGGAATTAGTAGCTTGATTAACTTGTTGGAACTATCCATTTGTTCAGCGATTATCGTCATTAGCTGATCAAGAGTACTCGAAATATTCTTTTCAGTTTACGCGCCATACAAGAAAAGATTGAAAGGTGAGTGAGAGAAATTTCAAGGTAACTGACATTATTAACAAAGATCAAATTCTTAAACACCCTTTTAGTTATTAATTGTAAACACATAAAACAACATATTTTAAAAATCTTTGACGATAACAGAAACTTAATATGCACATTAAAATAATACCAGGGTGTTTGTTGTCGAGTGCCCAAATATAGAACACCTGATCAACTCTGATAGCCCTTGGTTGAATAGAGGCAAGATACATAATAGGTCCGCTCCGGATTTCACAGCGGCACTCGAATCGCGCTGTATTTACCCACAATGCCGCGATATCAGTCAAGCACCTTTGTATTCACTCGTTTTCGCGCCACTGGAGTTCCACTTTTTCTCTGTTGTTGTATTATAAATTTTCATAAGTTATTTTATTCTATTTGGCCTTTCAATGCCAACGAAATATTACTGTGGTGCTGCGGGCTGCAACCCTGATGAGAGATAGTTTGACAAACTTGACAAATCCGTGTATGCGCGATGTTAAGTTCTAAAGCGCTTTCCCGACATCAATAAAAAAACAAGAAAATGCGGAGGAGTGGACAAAGCAAGTTTATCAGGTTAATTTTGAATCGAACACGATCCCCTTTATTGAAGATAACTTTTCGATTACGGAACTTTTAAACGGTTGAAATCTGAAATATTTCCACCATCAAACACCTCGTCGGGTTCCGACTTAACATGCAAAAATGTGCCTGACACTCCAAAAGGAGGACAATGAAAACAAGGCGCTTTTTTACCTACGGGACAAAGGAGATTTTTATAGCCGTGAACGAGAGAAAGTTATAATGCAATATTTGAAGGATATTACTCCGCACAATCGTACAAAGTATAGGTATGGAAATACTGACGTATCATCTGTGACATTTCACAACCAGTGCTCAGTTAACTCTTCTTTCCCTAAGACGTGGTGCCCTGGTTTAAGTATCTTGGGTTGGCATTCAGCTTGTATTTCGTCATCTACCTCATCGCCCTGATCGTCAAATATAAAACGCGATTCTGGAGACGCGTTAATAAACCAAACTACCAGCGACTGCCGCAACAGGACGCGAACGCTGGCGGCAGTAGTGGCGGCAGTAGTGGCGGCAGTAGTGGCGGCAGCAGTAGCAGCTCGGGGTCATCCTACAGCATGTATCCTTACTACCAAAGAATACCCGCGGGAGGTGCACCTTTTATAGCTGAGAAGCACTCGTCAGGATCAACAACGACAGGTGTATCGAGCAGCACTGAAGAAAGGTACGTGGATGAGCTCGTCAGTAAAGCCATCACGGGTGTGCACGTGCAACCGCCAGGTGGAGTACACGAGGTCATAGTTCACGGTAAAGGGGGAGGGCATGCCCAAGCTGTAAAACCACTTACCCTCTACGCAGACCAGGTAAACGAGCTAACATCAGAGGCCAAAAACCAAATGACGAAAGGAAGGGCTGGACGCCAAGAACTGAGCAACACCGGTAGTCACAGAAATTATTACGGAGGCACCAAGGTGGGAGGGAGACCTTCACCAAATGGCGGGCGCACCACAGTACAGCATTTATCTAAACCCGACAGTGAGACAACCTCTAGTGGAACAAGCGAAAGTAGCAGTAACGGCGGCAAATTTGCAGCAGGTCGGAACAGTGAGCAACCAAACATCAGAAAGAACACAGGACATCCTACAGAAATGCCCCTGTCACGAGCTCAGCCCACAGACAGACACAAGCCACAAGTAGATCAAAAGGCGAAGCTTACAACTTTGGAAGTTCGACAACGGATGGTTGACACCAGCAAGAAAGATGGTCTCAATGAGAGATCTTTGAAAAGTAACACAGCTGGTGACAAGAGACTGAGGAACAGTCGACCTGTCAAGCAGCCAAATAATGCTATTTTCAATCAAGGAGTCGAAAATAAATTGGATAGCAAAAACACGACCACTTTAGGGTCAAGTAGCAGCAGCGGCAGCAGTTCTGGTGACAGTGGAACATACGGCACCTTGTATGAAGAACAGGCGGGAGTAGCAAACCTTATAAGACAGCCAAGGGCAGGTGCTTCACAGACAACAAGAAGTATCATCGCCAAACAGTCACAGCCCCTGTCTGGACTCCAAGGACGACAAAGGCCAAACCAAAAAGATGAAGGGCTTAAAACAGAAGCTCGCGGCAAAACACGGCAACAGCAAAAGAATGAAGAAGTGCTGGCAACCGACAATAACCAGATCGTTGGGCTGAGGAATCAGCTAACAGCGCAAAGCGATCTACGAAGAGCGCAAAGAGGGCGTGCGGGAGGACAAACAAGTCAAGTGGGTGTAGCTGGTAGTACAAGAAAACAGAGTCAGCAACAAAATGTGCCAGGGCCAAAACCCAGAGCAAATGTGCACAATACTCCACAAGAACCAATGAGTGTGAACGACCCAAACATTAAAGGACAAGGTTCTCAAAGGGTAGTTCTTGGTATCAAAGGCCAGCCCAAGCCACAGGGAAATACCAATGAACCTCTGAAGCAAAGGGCTCAGTTTTCATAACAGACACTTAACGTTTTAGTGCCTTGAAAAGGCGCTTTACTGTTAAAGACAGAGAGAGTTCACATGAATGGCAAAATGAAATGTAGGACCAGCTAATGACTGTCTGTAAATGACTGACTAAGGTGTGAAAATGTGAAAGGGGAAGACTAACAAGGACAGAAAAGAAAGACCGCTCGCATAATAAGCTGTAGACTTCAACTCTCCTGTTCAGGAAGAACCATATAACTGCGATACAATATAAATAATTTATAAAGTATAATATTCCACGGACATCAAACATTGGCTTATTATCTACAAAAAGTACATCAGCAAAATATCATCATCTTGGTCCATTCACCCTAACCATAATTCTTCATCATTTGGTTCCTTAGGATTGCACAGTGAGAGTCTTGTGTGATCTTCATACATGAATACCCATTTTCCAATACTGCCATGACTTAAAGTAATACGCTTCACCATTAGATGGCTACAGAGTGCTTGGTAGACAACGTCCAGCGCCAGTGCTGTGCATTATTTAAATTAATCACAAAACGTAAAAGTACTTCGCAAAATATTTGCTGTGTGTCTTTGTGAACTCTGCTGGTGTCTATCTCTTCAGAACTGGGAGATGGATGACGTGTACGTTGAATTCGTCGTCTTGTAATGCTTGAGTCGTTTCCCATCATTCCACACTTCCTGAGTGCAATAATCCTCGTATCTGTCTACAACGCCAAATCAATAAGAACAATAGGGCGTGACGAACTGTCTCCATTCTATCACATGACTCAGGCTGACCACTGTAGTTGCAAACTCTCCGAGTGAGGCGATTCATTCGGCACTAAATCTTGGCTAAGAATGATCACAGCCTTACACTCTTCCCTTGTACCTGTGATACTTGGTGTATTCAGCATAGACTGACTTAAATATCTCTTTGACACCAGCACTAAGAATGGTATGCAGCTGTGCTATGGCATGTTCATCACAGATGTCCAGTAGCTTATAGATGGCTGGCAACAAGGCTTTCTGTAAAATGTATTAAGAACTTATTCTGTTGATACAGAAATTTGTGCAGCACATCTACCAGACACTTTTCTAACCTTGTTCTCAAATTACTAAAGAAAAATACTTTGCGAGTCACCATAATTCACAGAGAGTTGCACTGCCATCACCAGAATACTTGACAAGTGGACGATGTGCAAAGTATCTTTCTTTGCTAGGCAGTCTTACTCTGCCCAAAGTGGTGAACGTTCTCATCTTGCAGTGTTTTCTTACCTCGACAACGAAAAGAGTTCAATTAAGGATGAATAATTTCATTTTTTTTGCCATATTTTTAATCAAAATGAAAAACAGAAAACCTGTCCTCGGCGATTCTCAATGCCAAAGATACAATAAGGTTCAGGCAGTGAAAATACAAAATTCAAGCAATCAGTTGCATCAGGGGAGCGTTCCATAAGGTTAACATCTTGCGAAATTCTGCAAAATCACGCTTGTGCAAGACAAGACCTGGTGAGAGTTTCGTGAGTAAGCTTGTAATCTCATTAGTGTAAACTAGCAATACGGCCCATACTGAAAGTGGATGGCAATGCTGGTAGGTTGAAGTATGGAAGTAAACAGAAAGCAAGCTCACTTTAACTTCCATTGAACAAATCAGGATATCTTGCCACAAGTTTTTGTGACAGACGCCCTACGGAACGCATCCCAGATGACATACCACCAGAGAAAGAAGACTGACCTTTACTGCGGGTATAAGAGTCACTTTCTGCACCTCGCTCACGTAATCGATTATCGGATAAATGGCCACTTTGGAGAAATCCAATTTGTAAGTGATGATCAATGCAAACAACCTGACGACAAACAAAACATCGGAATCATCTACAGCAGTAAACATTTGTAAATATCATTAATTGTAAGAACAATAATGTTCAACATTCTGCTGAGGCACTGGTGCGACTGAACCACTAAGCAGTACACCCAAAGAATTCCAACACATAACAAGAGCAACGCAGAGCGTTGAAATGCGCCCACAATTGCACCGTATATGGTATCCTTCTAGGGTTGTTTAATTTGGTACCATAAAGTGGCCAGTAGAGGGCATATATGTAGTATGTTGTACTTTGCAAAATGGAAAGGCATGGTCATTGTCTCCTCAATAGGCTAGGGGCAAAATGTGAGTGATCTTCATAATACAAGCACATTCTATACATCAGTTGCTTAAAGCACCACAGAAACATAGAATTAAAAACAAATTTACCAACATACGAGATTAGCACAGCATTAGAATGCCAGAAACAAATTTCTACTTGTAACTTTTCCTTCATAGTCACGAAGTAACACAAAGTATACACCTGAAGACCTATGAAAATACAGAGGTCAATGTAAAATACTTAAATTGCCACTAGAGGCATACCGGTAGTCAGAATCATCCTAAAGTCGTCATCGTCCGTTGTCAACATCACATAAATACACTTGCTAAATTTAGTAAAGATCCTGCAAACGGTTTGGGAGATACAGCCATGAGCGCAAAAAAAAAAGCCACTAGGAGGCGCCACAGTAATCAAAGTCATGGGAAATTCAGCGTCAACCGTCCTCTTCATAGTAAGAACATACATGCCAATTTTCACAATCATACTTAGAGCGGTTTGGTTGATAGAGGGGTGGACGCCAAAAAACAGACTCAAAAACAGTAAAAATGGCCACTGGGTGTCGCAAACTAGGTTGAATCCATCCGAAAACGGGAGGATAGCGTCACCGTACTAATAGGTGCCTACATACCAAATTTCATGAAAATCCGTTCAGGACTTTTGAAGATACAAAGGTAAGCGTAAAAAACTAAAATTGCCACTAGGGGGCACACCGGTAGTCGGATCCATCCGAAAGTTCGCACATGCCGTCCCATTCATGAATGGAACATGTGTGCCAAATTTCATGAACGTATGTCAAAGGGTTTTGGAGATAAAGCAGCGGACGCCGGACGGACGCCACCCGGACGGACGGACGCCACCCGGACGGACGGACGGAGATGNATCCTTACTACCAAAGAATACCCGCGGGAGGTGCACCTTTTATAGCTGAGAAGCACTCGTCAGGATCAACAACGACAGGTGTATCGAGCAGCACTGAAGAAAGGTACGTGGATGAGCTCGTCAGTAAAGCCATCACGGGTGTGCACGTGCAACCGCCAGGTGGAGTACACGAGGTCATAGTTCACGGTAAAGGGGGAGGGCATGCCCAAGCTGTAAAACCACTTACCCTCTACGCAGACCAGGTAAACGAGCTAACATCAGAGGCCAAAAACCAAATGACGAAAGGAAGGGCTGGACGCCAAGAACTGAGCAACACCGGTAGTCACAGAAATTATTACGGAGGCACCAAGGTGGGAGGGAGACCTTCACCAAATGGCGGGCGCACCACAGTACAGCATTTATCTAAACCCGACAGTGAGACAACCTCTAGTGGAACAAGCGAAAGTAGCAGTAACGGCGGCAAATTTGCAGCAGGTCGGAACAGTGAGCAACCAAACATCAGAAAGAACACAGGACATCCTACAGAAATGCCCCTGTCACGAGCTCAGCCCACAGACAGACACAAGCCACAAGTAGATCAAAAGGCGAAGCTTACAACTTTGGAAGTTCGACAACGGATGGTTGACACCAGCAAGAAAGATGGTCTCAATGAGAGATCTTTGAAAAGTAACACAGCTGGTGACAAGAGACTGAGGAACAGTCGACCTGTCAAGCAGCCAAATAATGCTATTTTCAATCAAGGAGTCGAAAATAAATTGGATAGCAAAAACACGACCACTTTAGGGTCAAGTAGCAGCAGCGGCAGCAGTTCTGGTGACAGTGGAACATACGGCACCTTGTATGAAGAACAGGCGGGAGTAGCAAACCTTATAAGACAGCCAAGGGCAGGTGCTTCACAGACAACAAGAAGTATCATCGCCAAACAGTCACAGCCCCTGTCTGGACTCCAAGGACGACAAAGGCCAAACCAAAAAGATGAAGGGCTTAAAACAGAAGCTCGCGGCAAAACACGGCAACAGCAAAAGAATGAAGAAGTGCTGGCAACCGACAATAACCAGATCGTTGGGCTGAGGAATCAGCTAACAGCGCAAAGCGATCTACGAAGAGCGCAAAGAGGGCGTGCGGGAGGACAAACAAGTCAAGTGGGTGTAGCTGGTAGTACAAGAAAACAGAGTCAGCAACAAAATGTGCCAGGGCCAAAACCCAGAGCAAATGTGCACAATACTCCACAAGAACCAATGAGTGTGAACGACCCAAACATTAAAGGACAAGGTTCTCAAAGGGTAGTTCTTGGTATCAAAGGCCAGCCCAAGCCACAGGGAAATACCAATGAACCTCTGAAGCAAAGGGCTCAGTTTTCATAACAGACACTTAACGTTTTAGTGCCTTGAAAAGGCGCTTTACTGTTAAAGACAGAGAGAGTTCACATGAATGGCAAAATGAAATGTAGGACCAGCTAATGACTGTCTGTAAATGACTGACTAAGGTGTGAAAATGTGAAAGGGGAAGACTAACAAGGACAGAAAAGAAAGACCGCTCGCATAATAAGCTGTAGACTTCAACTCTCCTGTTCAGGAAGAACCATATAACTGCGATACAATATAAATAATTTATAAAGTATAATATTCCACGGACATCAAACATTGGCTTATTATCTACAAAAAGTACATCAGCAAAATATCATCATCTTGGTCCATTCACCCTAACCATAATTCTTCATCATTTGGTTCCTTAGGATTGCACAGTGAGAGTCTTGTGTGATCTTCATACATGAATACCCATTTTCCAATACTGCCGTGACTTAAAGTAATACGCTTCACCATTAGATGGCTACAGAGTGCTTGGTAGACAACGTCCAGCGCCAGTGCTGTGCATTATTTAAATTAATCACAAAACGTAAAAGGACTTCGCAAAATATTTGCTGTGTGTCTCTGTGAACTCTGCTGGTGTCTATCTCTTCAGAACTGGGAGATGGATGACGTGTACGTTGAATTCGTCGTCTTGTAATGCTCGAGTCATTTCCCATAATTCCACACTTCCTGAGTGCAATAATCCTCGTATCTGACTACAACGCCAAATCAATAAGAACGATAGGGCGTGACGAACTGTCTCCATTCCATCACATGACTCAGGCTGACCACTGTAGTTGCACACTCTCCGAGTGAGTTGATTCATTCGGCACTAAATCTTGGCTAAGAATGATCACAGCCTTACACTCTTCCCTTATACCTGTGATACTTGGTGTATTCAGCATAGACTGACTTAAATATCTCTTTGACACCAGCACTAAGAATGGTGTGCAGCTGTGCTATGGCATGTTCATCACAGATGTCCAGTAGCTTATAGATGGCTGGCAACAAGGCTTTCTGTAAAAAGTATTCATTACCATTAAGACGTTATTCTGTTGATACAGAAATTTGTGTCTTGCACATTCCAGGTGTCCGTTTCATGAAAAGTGACTTAAGACGAATGTCAGAAATTTGATCTTATGCTCCAAGCAACTAATTTCTGAAAGACAATTAAACCTCGCTTGAGCAAAAGTGCAAACTGTCTGAGAATTCACACGTACCTACTAGTTAGTGAGGTAATTTTTATAAATTATTTCTGGACTGTGATGCACTCAAAATTACTTGGCTAAATCTTTTTCAGCAAATATGAATTGGGAGCATCAAAGAGTCCTAATAGGACAAGAAGGCAGTAATTTTGGTTACACTGTCTGGAAAGAAAAGGGTGCTACTTAAATAGTCACAATGCGGCACATCTACCAGACACTTTTCTAACCTTGTTCTCACATTGCTAAAGAAAAATACTTTGCGAGTCACCATAATTCACAGTGAGTTGCACTGCCATCACCAGAATACTTGACAAGTGGACGATGAGCAAAGTATCTTTCTTTGCTAGGCAGTCTTACTCAGCCCAAAGTGGTGAACGTTCCCATCTTGCAGTGTTTTCTTACCTCGACAACGAAAAGAGTTCAATTAAGGATGAATAATTTCATTTTTTTCATATTTTAATCAAAATGAAAAACAGAAAACCTGTCCTCGGCGATTCTCAATGCCAAAGATACAATAAGGTCCAGGCAGTGAAAATACAAAATTCAAGCAATCAGTTGCATCAGGGGAGCGCTCCATAAGGTTAACATCTTGCGAAATTCTTCAAAATTCATGCTTATGCAAGACAAGACCTCGTGAGAGTTTCGTGAGTAAGCTTGTAATCTCATTAGTGTAAACTAGCAAAACGCCCAATACTGAAAGTGACTGGATGGCAATGCTGGTAGGTTGAAGTATGGAAGTAAACAGAAAGCAAGCTCACTTTAACTTCCATTGAACAATTCAGGATATCTTGCCGCAAGTTTTTGTGACAGACGCCCTACGGAACGCATCCCAGATGACATACCACCAAAGAAAGAAGACTGACCTTTACTGCGGGTATAAGAGTCACTTTCTGCACCTCGCTCACGTAATCGATTATCGGATAAATGGCCACTTTGGAGAAATCCAATTTGTAAGTGATGATCAATGCAAACAGCCTGACGACAAAAAAAAGTGTCAATATCACCTCCAACAGTAAACATTTGTGAAGATCATTAATTGTAAGAACAATAATATTCAACATTCTGTTGAGGCAAAGGTGCGAGAGAACCACTAAGCAGTACACCCGAAGAATTACAACACATAAAAATGTCAGTCAACTGCTAAGCACCCACAACTCCTATTACCGAGTGCTGCTCAATAACGTTACTTCAAAACTTAGTACTTGTGGACTCATCTCGGCCAAATAACCCTCTGCAAGTTTACTCACATTTCCTTCTACAATCTACGACAAAATTTTTTTGAAAAAAAAAACATCAAAGCTGATATTTCAAATTTTCAGCTGTATAATTGACGTTTCCGCGGTTTTTTAATGACCCACGAAATACGACAATACCTGTCCACAAGGTGAGCACACTTCACCAGATTCTCGACGTCCTCCATGACCAGGCTCTCTGGGCGCTGCCTCCCTTCACTCAGGACAGCACTTAGCAAGCGTGACTTCAGTTAAGGATCAGTACACCATGCTAACACTCAAATAGACCCATTGACAGGAACCACACTACATACACATGTCAGGTAAAAAAGCATTTTCGACATGTCATGCCAAATCTCATACTGAAACATTGGAAGCTGCTTAAGTTAGCTTACTAAAAACCGAAAGCAAGTAAAACCTTTTACCCACACAATGTTGGACTTGTAATATTCCTTACTGTAATCATAGTTTATAGGCAGCAGATTCGCAACTACTGACATTTTCTTGCGTACCATCCTAGAGGAGGTGCCACTCACCTAAATTACCAATTTCAGTTTCCGGTTAATGTATTGTGATGGGAAATTCTTGCATCTATTTTTATACCGTCCAGTACACCGAAAAAAAAATTCGGCATTCAAACGCTGTTCAAAGTCTTCCAACAATAGAACTGTTGGTATCGTTAATACTTTTGGCACCCGACCACACAACAGCCAGCCATGATTAGCAGACAACATACTTGCCGGAAGTAAAACTTACTAATTTTGGCAGGTGTCGCTAGTGAATAATTACGTCACGGTTTATGCATAAGATCAAAGATATTGCCCATTGAAAATATACAGAGTTGGCGGTCCGTGTACTACAGTCTATGATGTAACAGGATTTCTCTATTTCTGTTACCAACTCAAGTCATGAGCAGTGCTCGCATGCACCCTTTAGATTTCTCAAATTAAGGGTTGGTCAACCCTCGTAAAAAGTGTTGAGAGTTTTGATGTTCGCCAGGTTGTTAACAGACAATGCCTACCAAAGCTTACATAATAAACTGTTTCAAAATAGCAAAATTAATAATGTAAAAGGATATGTTTCGAACAGTTGAGGAAACTAGGGACCATTGAGAGGGTAGCTGCCGTGTGGTGAACCAACATTTCATTGAGCACACTGTGGTAGGCCTGAACCACTTGTGTGAAGACAGACGTGTGTAATCCAGACACAGGTGTCAGCAACAATGTCTGGAGACAGAGCTCAACTGACTGGTTTGGAAGTGAACTCTGCAATGTAGGACATATTTGAGAGTTTACATGATCAAGCTTACTATTTCTCAGTTCCTAGACACTATTTTATGCAAACTAATATGGCAAAATCTTGCAAATTTCAGGTGAAAGTAGTCGCTAAACTTCACTTCGTTTTTCAACGCGTTCTAACATTGTTTCAAATTCCCAGGTTTTCAAAATATTCCTGAAGGTGGATGTGGTGAAGAACTTTAAATCTGATAAGTCAATTGTTTGGTGTTACACAACTTTAATGAAAAAATTAATCTCAACCATACTCTTTCCTAAATAAGTGTTATTTCCAAAGCTTGGAATGAACCGTGACAAAAAAGAGGAAATTTTTCTAGGTGACGTATTGTTCTACAAATAAAATGCTTACATGACAGAAACTTTTTTGTGTTGTAAAATTTAACTGCAGCAAACATTTTTTGCATGAATGAAGTCAAAATAATATTAAAAAAGAGATGAAAAAGAGGAAACTGGAAATCAAATAAGAGGAAATCCCCTTAAAAGAGAAAAAAACCAAGTCCTGCATTTCTTAAAGAGGAAATTAACTGTTTTTGATCTTAGTTTTACTAAAAATATGGATTCCTGGCAACGGTAATTCTTCAGGTATTTAGCACACAATATGGCCGACAAGTGAAATTCTAATTTGTCTATTTTTTGAAAATCTAAAGATGAAGAAAATTTTAGTCTATCACTAGCATCATTTTTACCGTGTAGATGTCATAAAAGAATTTTTGGTCAATTTCTAATTATTTGCAGTAAAACAATAAAAAATCATAATTTAGCAATTATCCTTCAAAATATGCGGAAAATTGTTGCGTCTTGTAGTCACTTTTTGTGCAAATTACTATTCCTCTTGTACGCATGCATTCACTCCCCATGCTATGACACTAACTGATGCCAACAGACCAGCAAAACGACCGGATAGTGGTCCATTCACTTCCATTGTGCAATGTCAGATTCACTACTGAACAGTCCTTGTTGATCAGTCCTCTTTGATCAGTGGAAGTGCATGCGCGACCAAGATACACACTTTTTGCTGGGCCATTTACAACAGTTTTCATAGTTGAATGGAAGGTAATAGTCGGATATCGGGTGCACGCATTTTTTGAACAAGTTTTCTCCACTGAATAACGGGCATCAAAATGTGGGCACGTTACATCCAACTATTGCGGAATGGAGAATAAATGCACACCAAGGGAGCAGTTACGAACTCAGAAAACGTCTCGCCAAAATAACCGCTGAACTGGAATTTCAAGAAAGGTAACGTCCAAAAAGCTGCTGTGCCCTTTAAATAGTATGACACTTTAAATGACACTCACAGCATGCTGGGTGAGGATGATGACCAATGTATCTAGAATGCCCAACACAGTGTCGTGCACAGCTTGCTCTTGACATTTTGTAGAGAAATGTACCATTAGGGCTTGACAACTGATGAGTACCTGTAATAGGGAACGTGTTCAGAACATATCACACTCTTGTGGATTAATGCAGTTTTGGTTGAATGTTCACCATCAAATTCTAGATATCTAATGTTTCAAAGGCTCAGATTTGGTAAATGTGAACACTCGCAATTTATTCCGTGCTCATTTTCATACCCTTGTAAATAACCATCTATAGGGGAGTATCAGCTACCAAAACAAACATTTGTTTATGTGTTACACATATTTGGGCAAATGCCCATCTTTGTTTTTTTCAAAAAATTATTTTTCAAATGTTTTTAAATTTCATAATTTAAGCATTACTAAGTATTTTGGAACAGCAATGATATCATTGGCAAAAACTTGATGCATTATAATGTGTAAATACGCACTTAACAACCTTGGAATTAATCAATAATTAAAAGATAAACAAACATCTATCCACCCTGTAATAGCAGTGGAATAAACATTACATTTCTTGGGCAAAGACAAAACTTTCAATCCACCCTGTAGTAGCAGTGGAATAAGCATTACATTTATTGGGCAAAGACAAAACTTTCACTCCACTCAAGATTGATTCCATTTGTCCTTGCACCTACATAGCATTGTCTTTGATTTTCAATTCCTTTTTTTAAGGCCACTGGCCCACATCACAAATAACTGCAACAATAAAGAACATGAAATACAAAAAGTGTTAATCGTTTTCATGACTTACGTTTGGCGTATTAACTGAGATTACGCGGACAAATTGCTCTGACAGTGCCATCTTCAATAATTGACGCCACAGTAAACAACCACATACAACTTGCTTGTAACCATTGTGACTCGAGCTCTGAAACCAGCAATTTAGCACTATACCATAGAGGAGACCTACAAATGGTTCTCCCAGCTAGCAATAATTATATCACCCAGAAGACCCATAAATGATGTAACTTTTCACGGATCAAATCCAATCACTTGACATATAGTATTAAAGACTTTTGTTTAGCCATAACATTCTATTAGGAATTGTTTATTGTCGTATGCTACTTATTTTTCGTTAAATTTTCAGATTTAATTGTCATGAGTTATCAGTTGCACTGTAAGCACACAAAAAATCTTGTTACAAGAACTAATCTACACACACATAGTAAAAAAATCAGTATTCAACAACACCAATGACAAGTTTTTCGCAAAACTTTACTGTCACGTGATTCCGGCAACTGCTGAAATTCATTAAACAACAGTAGCGATCCAGCACTTAAAAACCCCTAACAAACCAAAACTGTGGAACGTACCAACATCGATATTACATTGTGCACAACTTCAGTGAATTCCTCCACTTCACAGCTGGCGATGAATGCAACAAACGTCTTGTTCAATTCAGCTCTAACATCCTCCACTTGGTCACACCTCACTGGAGACTCGTCTCCTTCAGTCTGACGGTGCAACCGTTCAGCATTAACCAAAGCAAGCAGGTCGGAGGTTAGACGACATAAATCTTGAGGTGACTTTTGACCTTTTGAAATTTCACAGCTATCGCCTTCTGTTCCTACGTCGCTGTCCGCTGCCATTGGGACTGTCGTGGATGTCTGGATTGTGTCCCCTAGCATCTTGGCAAAACGTTTCCAGAAGTTGCGGCAAAGGTTCTTCACAGTCTTTAGATTCGAAAACTTGTCTTTGAACTCAAACGTGATTTGTAAGAAACGCAAACAAGGCGCTAACACAGTGAACCTAGTCCCAGGCTGAAAAATTTGAGTTCAAGTAAAAGCGGCAGCCAACAACATTAATGTCAAGTGAGCAAGCAGAATAAAAAGGGAGACCAAACAAAGACTATGGTTCATTCGTTCACTCCCTTTTCTCCCTATTACCTGTAGGAAGCTCATGTGCTGCCCCCTGGAACACACTGGATGAACTAACCTAAGCTTATGTTGGACCATAGTGACAAGACTGCGTATTGAGCCAAATATCAGTGTATAAACTGGCAGTCTTCCATTAGCCGAGTCACATGACCATGTCTTTTTAGTAACGTTTTGCAAAAAAGGATCGTACAAAACCATCGTTTCACCAACATGACCAAATTTTGTTTAATATATTTTTGTTTTATGCAACTTTTGATTTTTTTATGACAATAAAAAAGTCTAATTTTGTGATAGCCCCTCGTACAAATGGGGAACATTTTGAAAACAATTGTTAAATGCATTTTGGCAAACACTGCATAAAGCATACACCTGAAAGTTTAAAAGAATGCAATAACCCATCTCTCAGATATTATGTTCTGAGGGTTTCTAGAGTCCTACAAAACCTTAAATAGTTTAACGATAAATTCAAGACAGTACAAGAAGAACTTGGTATAACTAAAGTTATTATCCTTGTATACTAACATACTAAATACAAATTTAACCGATTTCACTAGACAATCTAGAACTTTTATGTAACATTCCAGCCAAGTACAAGTCGCTGCTGGTTTTTGGTAATGCCTAGAGAAGGGATCCAGGCCCACCCTCTATGAGTATAATCATATCTATGCAATGTCCATGACTCAACCTAACTTGAGATGAGGTAGTAGCATTGAAAATAAGTTTTTACCATAACATAAGTATTGTGTGGCCAACAAGCTGTATCCCTAATTTGCGTATTTCTGAACATCTGCAAGAAGTACACTTACCCTCTCAAGTTCTATGGAAACCTTTTTCGCCACCTTCTCAACAGTTTTACACAAATCAGCCAACTTATCCGAGCCAGTAACGCAAAGGTACCAGAGCAGTACATTGAAACTTTCCACCACACAAGCCATGTTGCTACACAGCACATCTTTGGCATGCATTTGGCTTGTTAGTGAGGTAACAGTGTTGACTGTCGCGACAAGATATACTTGACTGGCACTCCGCATGGACTCGGTGATGTACGTCTTCACATGAAGCTATAGTAGAGAACAGACAACAGATTCACCACAAGCTAAGATGATCAACAAGCGCACTGGCTTCAAATTACAACGAAGTCTCTAAAATGAGCGTGACAGCAACCAAGTAATGTCAGGCATTTCCTGGAGGCACGGGAATTAAGGAATTCGTAGATCTTTTATTCAGTTTGAAGTCAGAAGAAGCAACTTTTTAAAACTAAAATCTTGCAATGCAACATCTCTTTATGCGAGCATTGATAGTACTAAGTGACTTACCCTGACCATTGATAGTACAAAGTGGCTTACCCTGAACATTGATGGTACTTAGTGACTTACCATGTCCACTGATAATACTAAGCAACTAATCTAAGTCACTTACCCTGAACATTTATAGTTCTAAGTGACTTACCCTGAACATTGATGGTACTAAGTGACTTACCCTGAACATTAATAGTACTAAGTAACTAACCCTGAACATTGATAGAACTGAGTGACTTACCCTGACCAAAGCATTCATCACAAATGGCAGAAACTGCACAACTTTGTTATCGTCACTTAGCTTCCCTTCAATGGAAGTCATCTGAAACAGAAAAACAAACCAATGAACATGTAAGCAGGAAACGGGCTTAAAGAAGCTAAAGACAGCAAAAAGAAAATTAAATGGAAGGCATTACTCATAGTGATTTACAAATAATAATGTGTTTTCTATTAGGCATACAACAGACTCAAAGAAGAAGCCAAAATCTATGGAGCACATGCAAGGACAGTTTGACTTACGAACGTTTCCATAATTTTACCTTTTTGACACAAGAGTCTAATGCTGATAAACTTGATTCGTCTCTCAGAGCAAGAGCCAACAGTTTCTTGACCACCATTCTGATGTACATTCCTGCAGTGCCCAGTTCTATCATCCTAGACAGTAGCTCATCAGATCCCCTAGTGGTGAACAGTGGAAGTATACAATCCCCATCCAGGAGAAGGCAGCACACTTCCGCACACAGCTCACAGATGTCACTGCCTGATGTTGACATGCTGCTATGACTACAAGCTAGCATTAGAAGCAGTGAGTTGGCTAGGCACCTCGTGCCATCTAGGATTTCGATGTTTTCCAATGGAATAGCTTTCATGATCTGTAACGAAGAATGACAACAGGAACATTGCATGAATTACCCTTTCTTTAAACTTGTGAGAAGATGTCCTCAATTTTGTAGAGTGCATGAATAAAACACACACACACACACACGCACAAAATCAACAAAACCAAAAAGTACTCCTCAAGCAATTCCATATAAATGACAATCAGTCTCACTAAAAACACGACATGAATGGGAGATATTCAAAATACTGTTTCACTGAGGAAAGTAATTTTACAACAAAACAGACAGGAAAAAAGTGCACATATATAAATTTAAAATTGCTTTAACTGAAGCTTCAATACTGGATACATCCATAAAGTTTACATCTTGCAATGAAATTTGGAATTCTGAAATACAACATTCTACTCACCTGCAAACAATCTCTAACATGTTCAAAACCAGATGGCAGCTTGCAAACGTCAGAACACACAACCAACGCATCAATAGACTCCGCCTTCAAGTTACTGTCAATCAAAAGTGACAGATCATCGATGTTCCGCCTCTTTTTCTTCATTTTAGGGCTGAGAAAAACAACAGCAAAAACAGCATCATGGCATATTCTTTACCAACAAATTTGTGCATACAAACTTTAAGAACACTAAAGCAAATAATAAGGAAAGGTAAAAAGTGAATTTTGTAACTAGTAAATCAAAAATCCAGCCATGTGCGAGTCACAAAATCAATTTGCACTTGAATCAGATGTAAACTAGTGCGTTCTCTTTTTCTCACCTAACTCTACCAGGAAAACCAAAGAGCTCACGTGTGTAGCTATAATCATGACCCCTTTACATCCAATACCTGCATAAAGTCACACCATAAAATTCAACAGGGAAGGAAACAAAATGCATTCACTGAATCAGTTTGTCTGTCAGTGTAACATCAACAATATTGCATTTTGGTCAAAATATTAACAAGTCTGATCACAAGAGAGCACGTGAAGATTGACACATTCATATTCAACATTTCGGTTATTTCAAACAAACCATCTTCAGGGGAATTTGGAACGTTGGATATGAATATGGCAATCTTCGCGTGAGCGCTTGTAATCAGATTTATCAACAATATAGCTAAACAATGGCAATGTGATGTACAGTCACTAGTCCTTGTTGACATCTAGCAGTTCGCATACCTCTTTCCCTGCCATGCGCACCTTTTGGCATACAACCCAATCACTGCCAAACGAGCAATCGGTGAGCAGGGTACTTGCTGGCTCTTGACCTCGTTAACCCTTGACCTAGTTTAACAGCATCATCAGATGACAGGACAACAGTTTCACCAAATAGATGAAAGTTAAGCTTTTTTGATTTTTTCATTTTTGGGGGAAATTTCAATTGATTGCTTACACGTTGTTGATGTTTAACTGACTCAACTTCAAAATAATTATTACGCAAGATCCATCTTTGAAATATCAGATGGGGTCCGTACTGGAGCAGGGTATGTGCGCCTTACCTCTTAAGTGGGGTAGTGTCACACTGCCTGTTCAAGATACTGCGCCAGACACAGCGGAGCAGAGTTGAGTGTAGTTGGCTCAGCTCAAGGAACACGCTCGATGTGAGAAAGTCACAGCAAATCCGTCGTGTTGTGCAGCATCTGACACCACCCTCACTACAATTACATACAGAAACACGTTTAATTTATTTATTTTACACATAGTTAAAGCTAAATGGGAGCCTTTACATTCACTAGGTGGAGCTAAAACTTCTTTTATCACCTAATTGATAGCATGGAGATGTCTGAGGGCTAACACTACAGGTAGGATCATAGCTGCACTAGCGCCACCTGGCAAACTTTTTCATAAAGCCAGTGCTTTCCGAAAGGCTGTCATTTTAGTTAGATTAGAATTTCAGTTATGCAATGGTTCTTTTAACAGACAAAATGGGACAAATAGGAACAAGAGCAACGCAGAGCGTTGAAATGCGCCCACAATTGCACCGCATACGGTATCCTTCTAGGGTTGTTTATTGGTACCATAAAGTGGCCAGTAGAGGGCATTTATGTAGTATGTTGTACTTTGCAAAATGGAAACATTGTCTCCTCAATAGGCTAGGGGCAAAATGTGAGTAATCTTCATAATACAAGCACATCCTATACACCAGTTGCTTAAAGCACCACAGAAACATAGAATTAAAAACAAATTTACCAACATACGAGATTAGCACAGCATTAGAAAGCCAGAAACAAATTTCTACTTGGAACTTTTCCTTCATAGTCACGAAGTAACACAAAGTATACACCTGAAGACCTATGAAAATACAGAGGTCAATGTAAAATACTAAAATTGCCACTAGAGGCATACCGGTAGTCAGAATCATCCTAAAGTCGTCATCGTCCGTTGTCAACATCACATAAATACACTTGCTAAATTTAGTAAAGATCCTGCAAACGGT